>NW_011627125.1:313443-341816 GCF_000204515.1 Acromyrmex echinatior | reverse complement strand
TAACGGAAGCCGTTATTTTTGCCACTGATATTCCTTTCACGCGGATCATGAAGAATTATTTGCATTAATAGCGCTGTCAATTGTGTAAAGTATGATGAGTAAATAAAAAATTAAAATGCTACATCTATTATTATACCTTCACATTCTGATGTTAGAATTACTGTAAAATTTTTTAGAAATGAAGAAATCATAAATTTCATTGCATGTGCAATGGAATTAGACATGTGCTGCAAGAATGATTCAGCTTTTACGCGAAGGCTTAATATAAGCATCGCACAAAGATCCACGTGGCGCGAAACTTCTTGTTTCCACGCAGAGGTACGTATTCCAGATGTCCCGCGGGTCCAAATCCGGTAACTGGGAGTTAACGCCGAAGTTTTACGACGTCCGGTTTTAACGCAATTGTAATTGCCGACCGGTCGTTACACGTCGCTAATTCCTTTTTAAATACTTGCCCTCAAATTGGTGAGAAGATAAACTCATTACTCTTGATTAACTCCGCTTGCTATTATTTGTAAAAATAGTGCAAGAAAATATTTCGGTTTTTATCATAAATAAAATATTTAAGAGAGAAAAAATTCATGATTATAAATAAAATATTATATTTAAGAGAGGAAGAATCACATGATTAATTTAATATTATTCTAGATACGATATTATACTAGATACGATGTTGTTCCAAATATACTCTAAAAAAATTACACAAAAATTCATAGATAAAAAAATATAAATAAGAAATTGTTTCACGAAATAAATTTACTTTGTGCTCTTTGAAATTAAAGAATTTAATGAAGGTGGTTTAGAAATCGTTAGATTATCACAATCAATTAAAATAAAGGTACATCTGAAATTTACTTATCCAATTTTTAATCGCTTTAATCAGCCTTAATCATGATATCAAGCCTCAATCCACAGCAATCGGCAATTGCGGCTTGTTAGACTTCTATTTCCAGAAGAGACCGCTGCACGCGCACGTCATCCGCATTACAGCAAGGATCACAGCACAGACAAGTATTATACGCTGTGCTCAAAGTGTAAAGAGGAAAATCAATGATCGCGAGGGAGGTTGCGTTTGTTACGTCATTCATAAGTGGAATCAAATCAAATAACCTATCCGAGTGTTCAATGCGATTAAGGAAATATGCGCCGATATGCGACTTCCAATAGATCGAACAAAGTCATATTATGTCACGAGCTGGTTACGCACGATTTGTTTTCATAAACGATTGCGCGACGAAATTGCCGATGCTAAATTTAGCATGGCGATTGAGAGCCTTGAGGTGATAAGAGATAATCGATATTACGTCCTTGTTCATCACTGCGTTCATCAGAGCGTTCATTATTCGTTAATAGTTGACACGAAAATTCGATGGATAACTTTAATCTATGTAAATCTTGTAGCAAAATAATTTTTTAATTATTTCATACAGAAGGTGCGATAAATACACAAAGCCAAAAGCGTGTATAGCTGAATTCAAGCGTACCATATAATTAGATTTATTTGCTTAAAAGATTAGAAACTAACAGATATAATACCATTATAAGTTTCTCTGATAATTATCACCATTATCACCTACTCAATAAGCTAACTAGGACGATTCCATTTCGTAATACTCGACCTTGACGTAGGAAAAGCAGAGCGATATCGAACCAAGTGTTTGAGGAGTGTTCAATGAGAAAGCTAAAAGCATTATCGATTAAAAAGCTTTTATCCATCTCTATAATAAAACAACGTTGAAAAATATGAGCACAAAGAAGTCGCCTAAATCTGTTGAACGGATTGATGGATTTATCTGTCCGTTCAGCAAAATAATGGTGAGCGATTTTGCCAACCTCCTCTAAGAATTACATCCTTTGTTCATAAACTTATTAAACAACAATATTATTTTTCGCGTCCACATTATTCGAATTATTAAATATTTATGGTCAATGACCTAATGATCGTTTTATATACATACACACACACACACACACACACACATATATATATATATATATATATATAACGCATATTGCCTATACATAACGCAAATTTAAGGGAGGTTGGTAAAATCGATTAGCTTCCAAGGATAAAAACATTTTAGAAGACATCTTGGCTCAACATAATAAGCAACGTCTCGCCGAAATTCGAGCAACTCGCGAAGGTCTACGGCCTGGCGACCTGTTTCGTGTGGACACTGTTCGACCTTCATCTCCTCCTATCTCTTCTCGTACAGGTATGCGAATATTCTTTCTCTCTCTTTCTCTCTTTCTCGATGCAGCAAAGAAGCGGTGAAGAAAGCTGAAGAAGCACCCGTGAGGAAAAGAAAGAGAGAGACAAAGAAAAGAAAAAGACAAGTAGTCTCGAGAACACAACAACCTGATGTCTCGAACGTAAGAGAGGCAACAGCAGCAGCGACGTGCAGACAGGAAATGTTACCTCGAACGACGGTCGTGACTGGCCAATCGGAAGCATCTAGTCGTTTACAACACCACATATTGCTGAAGCAACGCAGGGATGATATCGATAACGATACGAGGACCGAAAGGAAAAACGTCTGTGAGGATAACGTCGAGTATTTTTTCCCCACGACACGCGGACTCTTCCCTCTGGCTTTAGCTCGAGACGCTCGGCTCGGCTCGGCTCGGCTTGGTTTGGCCTGGGCTCGCCCCGAAAGGTGGAGCAGTGAACCTCTGGCTGGCTGGCTGGCGTCGCGACGCTGCGCGGCGCCAACAGTACATGGTCGATAGACGCGACGCGCCGGATGGTTTTTCCCGTTTCCACAGTCGCAGTTCGTAAACTAAACCAGAAGATGGTGTTGCCACGGCCAGCCCCCACAAAGACCTTGAGACGTTACATCGAACGCATAACATCGACGTCGACGATGCTGTCGCGATGACGTCGACGTGAACTCAACGCAGAAAGAGCATCGATTTTCTTCATATTCGTCATTACCGACTGTCGAGTTCGTTTCATCGAAACGAACGCAAAAAGGAAATAAATGTAGACAAAATTTCGAATTTTAAACCGAATTAATTAGGTACCGAATAATTATTAAATTTAATGTAAAGATGAAATATCATTTACTGCACAATATCGAATTAATAAGATCAAATAAAAAATAATTTTAATTAATCGACTATAATAAGTTTTAACGGAAAGATATCATTAGTTTGAAGATTGGCCAAGGCGATGCATTCAAAGGTAGGCTATAATGATGATCTGTTAAGACCAGTTAAGATCTCGGGCGAAGATCCGAAGAGCAGTTAAACTCGATCCGACCTTCCGGATGGCTCATATTGTAATCGCGAAATGAATGTGGTAGTCTCGAAGCTATTCCTATAGGACTGCCAAGATCAGACGAAGCTTCGATTAATCAAGGATAGATAGAATTCGACCTAGCCTCGCAAAGACGGATAATCTTTCGCGCGGATGGCGAACAGGCGAAGCTATCGATTTATGTGCATTTCTCTCAGATTCTCATGACCGCGGGCAATGGATAACGCAAACGAAGCGTTACACGTTTGACCTTAAAGTCTCTCTTTCTCTTGGCCTAATCTCACCGACAACTTCCGACGAAATCTAATCAACGAAGTTTTTCAATCCACAGAACCATTCAAGCGAAGCCGCGTGGATTTCGACGAGAAATTGAACGTAAACTCTCGAAACACAACTAGCATTGAATAAAATCAATATTTCCGTTTTCCATTAAATGCTGTGAGCTGCAACAACTTGATGTGTGTCTTCGCGGTCCGTACATTACGTAGTGCAACTACGACCATCAGTTTTATTAAATTACAAAATGTATCCAAGCAATAGAGAGATATTTCAACATTGAAATATAGACTAAAAATATAAAAGTATCTAAAGTATATAACATAATATATAAATATGAAAATATTTTAAAAAATGAATTATATACGTAAAGAAAGGAGATTATTAGTTTCATTAAACTATAAAATCCAAGCAATGTTTCAATATTAAAATTAAAAAATATGAAAATACGTAAAACATATAAAATAAGAGAAAACAAATTTATATTGGATCAATGATCGAATAACGCATCGCGTAGATGTAAAAAATCATTTTTTTACTATATAAAGAAGAAAATAAATATGTAAGTTTAACATAAATTTCGTATATTTTTAACACACTATCATGTATGTTAAAAAGAATGCACTATTATGACATAACTGATAAACTTAATAACTTAATAACTTCAACTAATTTATATATTAGGTGTTGGAATTAATTCGTAGCGTTTTTAATGAAAGAATGTTATTTATTTCACATGAGCATTAAAAAATACATTAATGAAAGTACTTCCCATCACTTGTAAAACGCTACGAATTAATTCCAATACCTAATACAATATGATAAAATAGCGTAAAAAAATCAAAGTTTCCTGAATTGTACATTGTGCTCGAAAACATATTTTTCATTCCGGAGATCGTTTTAAAGATGTTTATTCCTTATTCCGCTGAGGTTGAACCGCAAACTAGGGTTCTAGGAAATCCGCTGGCATTCCCGAAGGGTGAATCCGATGTTTGACACGAAACCAGACAGGCGCTAGCGGAGCACGAAGAAGCTGGTTTGGCTCGTTGGAATCGCGGCAGGATTAAACGGGCAAATTACGGGTTTGTGGTGGACTACGAAGGAAGAGAATGAAAATGAGAGAGAAAGAGAGAAGAGGTTTAAATGGCGAAAATAAAGAAAGTGAAGGACAAGACGTCTCCCAGCAAATTCCATACGCGAACATGAGGCCCCAGCGAATTTATTGCATCCTCAGGACACCGATGTAATTATCCTCGTTCCGAAATCTTCGAACGCGTGTCCCCGTGTATACTCGAGCAGTGCAATGTACGAGAGATCGTGGATAAACTTCTTTAAATAAGACCCAACTATCTCTTTTTTTCTCTTTAACGAACGAAAGATTCTCTTTAGTAACCGAACTCGAAAAAATATACTCAATATAGTCTCACGAGAGACTAATCGATTCGTAAACATTCGCAAAATAAAGCTGTGCATTTCTTCAAGAGAGATGTGTGAAGAAGGAATCCTTACATAAAATTCTCCAATTAGCTTTTAAATAGATGTTTTCATGGACTCAAGAAATTCATTTTCATCCTACAAAAGAGGGAATTGCCGCATTCCCTCCACGTAGTTATAGCTAAATATACTTAAGACACGCTGTAGTTTCGCATTGCGAGATCTCACGATCGGAAAAAAGCACAAGCATAGTCCTGATTCCCGTGTGACTGCTTATTCGCGCGTGCAGATTAACTGGACATCAAACACGGAAACACGTCGCAAATTAACATCATTATTAGCGACCAGTATTATTGGCTAGACAAGACACGTGTTTGTATTGTAAATCAGAGGTTCCCAAATTAAGCAAAATAATACATTTCAAGATTAAAAAAAATACAAAAATAAAAAATATTGAATCCTTTACAGATTAATATTATTTTTCGGATCTGCATAAAAAGAAAATCATACACACCACGAAATATTATAATAAAAATAAATTATTAATATGCAATAATACTCAAAGAGAAATAACATAAAAAAAATTTATTTATCTTAAAATAAAATGTCATCTTAAAATCTTCCTCGATATAGAATCCTGCATTGTGTAAAAAATGAACTAATAATACAATACAATGTAAATGCAATGAATATGACTTAACGTTAATATTCGTTCTATCAATAAATAACTAATCAACTTGGAACACTATATGTTGCAAATGTTGTTATTATCAAAAAATGCTCAGATATCCTATAATCAACTAATTTAACGTTTGGGAACCTCTGTCATGTGTGAGGGAACCGGTAGCCTTTGCTGAGTATACTTGAGCGACGAAGAAACATGAGAACGCATCGCTATTTCCATAATGAAAAGGTTCGTCCGTTAACCGCTGTTAACCCTTGCCTGAAGAGAGCACGCATGAAATTGCATTCGTAGTTTCTTTCTAGGACTCCATATACCAGTTTCCAGAATGAAGACCAGTAACACGACAGTATTTCGATACGCATTTCGTCGGCAGAGCAATTGATTATGCTGTTATCTTACATCGCTGCAACTCGTGGGAGGTATATCAGGCGTAAAGTCAACAACTTACAGAATCTAACAAGCAAAAACATGAACGTTGGGATATCATTGCGCGTAAAGTAATCGAGCATATAATTATAAATCTAAAATAAACTATTTCATAAATTACATTTCTATTAATTTGCAACACTTTCCGAAGAGATCTTACAACTGTTTTCACTTTAAAAAAAAAACAAAACTGAAGAAAGTAGTGTTAGACAAAAAAAGCATAGCGTCCTAAGTAGATAGACATTCGAGAAATGTTACATTACTGCCTACATAAATATACTACTGTATATTTCCCATCTTTCTAAAAATCATTCTATATCTAATGGTGAACATACGTATAAATTATCTATCGTTAATATTCCACCCGTTATTAATAATTCGAAAAATTCCATAGACAATAAGAGTGGAGAATTCGTTCTGATTCGGATGGATTTAATTTATCGAGAGTAACGGCTGGCGAAAAGCTGTTTGGCTATAAGATCGGGCTTGTCGCCCGTAAATCGTCATTATGCCTGCAAACCCGCTACTGGTTTCGCTACACTGAGTTTTCCCGATCGCGGCGCGTACTTTCGCGATAAGGTCGTATCTCAATTATCATTGGATATGATTTATCGCAACTCGTCTCGGATCTACGGACGATAGAGTAAACACAAAGCTCGTAAAGATGCCCGTGAAAGTATCTCTGGTCAAGACATAGAACAAATCATTTCAGAAGAGGACTTTTGCATCTTGATATATCGGACACAGCTAGTACTCGTATGACGACAGAGGCCACGAATTTCTCTTTTTCACGGTTAATAATTGCGTTTACAATGGATTGAGAACCTGAACAAATTGACACTTGCACACATTATAAAGTTGATTTTATCAGCTTTCTAGCTGTCCTGTGAATGCTTGAAATATAAGCAACTGTTACGAATATAATTTACATTATAATTGATTCTATGTATGTAGGGGATATGTAGATTGAATAAATTTAAATCTATAAATTCAAATTTAAAAAAAGCTGCAAGATTTTGAATTTTTTTCATATTATACTGTACAACAAGCGTTCATATTGCACAGTTTCTTTTCATTCGACTTAGCTAACGAGTCTAAAATATTTAATTTATATTTAAACGCAGTTTATTAAAAAGCTATCTGTTGAGGAACTTGCGCTGCAGAAGTTAAGCTTTTCTAATCTATCTCTTTTACCTGTGCGAAAGAATAGTTATATTTCTCATATGTGCATCAGGAAATACGTAGACGATAGATTCTGGCGTAAAAGCATGAATTATATACGTGGTTCGTACCAAGTTGCTGTACTGACTAAAAGCGGATATTGGGAACGAGCATCGCGGAAAAGCACAACGTGTCGCGCGCGTCAGACTTAGCTATTTTTGCTTGGGCTTTCCAGAACATCCAGCAGCCCGTCATAGCTGCATTCCACTCGAGATACCGCTCTTTTAATACTTTTCATTGAGCAATAATGCATTATTAGTGAAGTATAAATCTATGGAACATTTAGTTCAAAAACAGTTTTTATTTATAATTAAACGCAAAATTATTTTATCAACGTATGATTTTACGTGATAATAAGATTTTTCATAATTTTCATAATATCAATTTTATTCTCTGTAATAAGTCGTTATATAAAAACACGTTAATATAAATAAATTAGGAATAAATTAATAAAAATAAAATTTTTATAATTCATTTATTCTGTCTTTTCCCTTGCATAAATAATATAGAATATTTTTATACATAAACTTCAAGCGTTGTTATGGATTTATTTTAGACATCGTATAATCTTTTTTCTAGTGTGATATAAATTTAGCAGAATTGAGCAGCAGATCTCTCAGCTAAAAGTTAGTTTTATTCAAGAGCAATGCTTGAATCAGACGTTCAAGGTTCTAACGTAAGGACAAGTTCAAGATAAGTAATAGAAGCGGAAATACGTTGAGCACAAGGAAAGACGAGAAACAGACTCGGAGGAACGAGAGAATTTTAAGCGTATTTTGCTGCAAGATATTACAACTGTAATACTGCAGTTAGTCGAGTATAATTGCGAGTTTAATGTCGATCAATAGTGGCAAAATGTGTTTGTGTGCTCCTCACGATATGTACGAAGTTCAATTCATATCAGAGTTCAGGCTGAGAAAGTATTGTCAGAACAAATGTATAAAAAAATGCATATAATTTGTATAAAATATCAAGAAGATATACCCATTCTACATTTGCCAAAATTAATAGAAGAAAATAGTACGGGACCAATTCAAGTCTAGAATATTATATACATTATTAATTATACAAGAGAGAGAGAGAGAGAGAGAGAGAGAGAGAGAGAGAGAGAGAAGTATTAAAAAAGTAATTGACAAATTTATCTTCGAAAGACTATATTGACGACCTCGATGAATTGTGTAAAAAACAGCATACTTTTACTCCATACGATGTATTGACCTGCGAAGCCGCATCTCGCAATCTTTTAATATTAGCCAAGAAGCGATAACCATACGTTACACTCACGGATATGCGTTTCGAAAAGGTCACGCAAGGCAGGAGGTTCCATTTAGCCGTCGAACTGCGAATTCCATGCGTCTCGATATTAATTCACCGATCGTTTTAAATACCAAAGGGCGGATGATGTTAAGATTAAATTTCCATGTGTACGTTTTGTCTTGGCAGAAAATTTTTAGAATTTATTAGACTTAAATCAGATTTTTAAATATAATGAAAAATGAAGAAATTTATCAAATTTTTTCAATAATACAAAATCAATTTCTCAAATTGATTAAGAAATGCGCAGAAAATCCATGATACTTCAGTACAGTTAACGAATTAATAAATTTCATACAAAACAACAATCTAGAATTCATCATAATTTATAATATTCTTGCAAGCCAATATTAAAGCCGGTACTAAAAATGTGCAACATGCAACAATTGTCAATTAGGAGCGAGAGACGCACGCGAGGTATAAACAGCAATAAAAATTGCAAACATGCAACGAGAAAGAACGGTCGAAGGTGCATCAATATAACGGCAGTATGTTATGTTGATAAGCCTTAGATACAGTTCCCCTAATGAACTCGTTTGCGCAGAAAAATTACGGTTTGTCGCATTGCATGGTACGGCGAGATGGCGGCGAATTATTTCGAGTTCCCGTTCGGAATAAAGACTGACTACGGTAATCGTCATATCACCGTCGATATCGGAATTCCCCTCGAGTTTGTAAATGAGTCGTTTCCACGTCCCCGTAGGGTTAATGCACGACCAAGCATCGATCCCGACGAACAAACCGACACCTGCGAGCACGAGGTCGGCATACATGTCCCTCGATAATCATCAGATCGAGCGAAGAAAATCGATAATTACGCTAGGGCTACGTTCAGTAAAATTAATATGAAGCTGCAGGTGACCTCAACAAGAATTTTCGCATCCTTGCATGAAACGCAACGACGGAAATAGATGTAGGCATGGAAAATGGATAATTAGGTGCAACGTGTCCGGTAAACTTGTTGAGAGAAATGCATCCCAACTGTGGGTCTCAGATTTTTTTCGAATCGCGATAGGTGTGGTGGCGAGTGTGGAGAATGGATAATTATACGACATAATGTGTACGCAAAGAGAAGGAAGGAAAATATTCAGCTTTGAATATATATTTTTAAAAACCTGCTCAGAAAGGAGAAACTTCACTTTCATCGGTCAGGTACTTTTAAATCGTGTACGGAAATATTAGCAATGACAGACACCCGTTAAGCATGCAAAATCGATAATCATGGCACATAAAATGTGCCCATTGAAATCGACGCAATATAATACCTTATTAATACTTTCCTAGCAAAAGTTTATATAATGACGACGCGTGCGCCAGATTAAATTTCATGTTATTCAAGCTTTGTATACACGTTTTCTGCTGTAATTAATTCACAAACTGCATAGTAATCGAAGATATTTAAGCGTAACGAATAGATAACTCAGAAATGTAATAGCAAAATTCCGCCAAGTTCGTCGAGTATCACATTAATCCTGCTAGATGCTTTGGACACGATATATTTATGTTTTACAGTACTTGAGGTCGAATAACTTGTGCGTTATTACTCCGTTTCACAAAATAAAACAACCCAAGTGGTATGCGCAACTTAGCGGTTTCGCTCCTTGACTGTCGCTCTGATGAATATGACTTAGGTGTTGCTCAAATGCGAAGTATCATTCATTAGAAACTGCGATTCACCACAGCGACGGGAATATTTCAATGTCATCTCTCTTGTCTATTATCGTGCAATGAAAATAACCGTAAAGCGTATGAAACTGTACAAATGTATACTTTGTATCGCGAATATCCTCTTAATCTTCGCGGGATCGAGTAACGAGAGAGCTTCAGCTAGGAATCCGTGCGAATTCAGTTGGGATAAGTGACGGTGTGATAAAATATATGAGGCAGCCAATCGCGGAAGTGCGAAGATTGAGCGCACAGTTTCGGAGACAATAAAGGTCGACGTACGCGAAGTGATAACGGTGCAAGATTAATATCGTATAGATTATATCGAAATAGGATTGCCATCGAGATGCCCGCGCTTCCAGCTGTCTCGTATATATCTTTCAAAATAACATTCAAACAGCTTCATAAGCTACAAAAGCATTAAGCAGAAAATCTTTCTGAATACAGGATTTCATTTCTGTAAAAATGATTTCCATTTTTTAAATAATTTTATACTTTGCATCTTCTTAAAAATTTAAGATTTATTCAAACTTCAAACAGTTGCTATTTTTGTTAAAAATAAAATAAAATCTAAATTTTACTCTATCTAAAGAGAGAATTTAAGAATCTATTTTTTTAAATTGTGATAGTTTTGATAGAGTTATAAGCAATCAAAGTTAAAATATTCATTTTAATTTGTAACTCAGTAACAAAAAATCGTAGAAACATTTTTAGAAAAACGATTTTGTAGGAAAAATTTCAAGCTTTTACGATAGAGAGTCGAAAATTTTCTCAAATTTTTTTGGGGCACGTTACAAATCTACAAAGTGAGAAAGAAAATTTTTCATTTTTTTCAGCTCATAGTGTTCCATATGTAAAAATTATAAAACTCACATAAATTCAAAAAATATAATAACCATTCGAAAGTAGAAATTTCAAGTTTTAAAACCCTTTTTTTAAATTTAAATTTCGTTTATTTTTAACAAAATTGCAGTTGTTTGAACTTTGAATAATAAATCGGGCATGAACTTTTGTACTGATCCTATATTTTTATCTTCTCAAATTATATTAAGTAAAACTGTAATCAAATTTTTTATCGCTCTTAAAATTTTTAAATAAACAGCAACCTCGAAATTCGATATTTTAAAGACAAGTGTTGCCTACACCGAGAAAAAGAAGTTGAAATATTCGCAAGTAAATAAAATGTTACGTAACGTTTTCTTCGACATTTATTGATTATATAAAGAAATTAAAATATGTAAAATATCTCGAGATTGCTAAACAAAAATTAGTGATTAGAAAAGTCAAAAAATGAGTAACGTTTAGTGGATCTTTACAAATAAACTAGTTTATTACAACATACATTAAGAATTAAACTAGTTTTTATCTATAAATTAATCAAAAACATTTCGGCTGTATTAAGTCTTCTTCAATCAATATACAAAAAATAATTAAAAATTAGAAAGAAAGATACAATATATCAAAACAATATATCAAAAAATGAGGTCATATCACAAATTGAACACAACAAAAATATTACAAATAAAAATTTATTTTAGTGAATTAAACATTATATCCCACAAATAAATTTTTAAGTATCCTTTTCTCAGTATGTATAATTTTATCTGATGTTCGTTAATAGAATTAATTGCATAATAAAAGAAAAATGATAAGTTCCCTGATAAAAATTTCCTAAGATTACAAACAGGAATTTTATATTAACTTTGATGTATGTTCATATATATTTATAATAACAATAATCTCATAAATATTGAAAATTATTTTGCAAGAACGATGAAATCATTTTGTTCGATCCGACGACCTAAACCACTGGTATGAGCGACGAGTTCACAAAAGGCCTTCACCTTAACCTTGAAGAGCACCGACCGTCCTAGCAAAGGTAAACCAGACGGATGGGGTATCTCTAACAACGTGAGTAGTTCTCCCGGTTCCGTAGTGAACATAATACACGGTTTCCACGCTTATGTAAGCCTGAACGTTTCCTTGCGGCACGTCATACGTCGTCGGCGGTCTGATCGTCCGCTCATCTTATGCCGGAACACGTCGGTGCATAACGATATTAGACACGGAATCACATTCCAAGCGCATAGTGTGCTCTACTATTAGGTTACTTGACTTAGAAATGCTATAACGTAAGGAATACAATTTTCCAACGAATAGAATAAAATAAAAAATTATTTTTATTCTCTCAAATTACATTAACTGTGTCCAGCAGAGAACGCAACTGTTGTAAAATTTTTTAAGATTGATTTATACATTTAGATCCAGTGAGGAACTAAAACTAATCATATTAGAGAATTTTATACAATAGTCACAAAGCTGCTTATTTTTTTGCTGAACGCAGCCATTAAAACTATACATAATCTTATTTTTTAATACCTAACATTATGACAAATAAAATGTTATTTTTTATCCTGCTTAAAATAAACAGCAGCCTCGAAATTTAATATTTTAATAAAGACGAAAGATCTAACTATTAAAATTAATTCGAGCTTATTACAGTCCGGTCAGGAAGTAAAAATCGTAATTGTGAGCGTAGTAGTTGTCTAATATAATATATAAAATTAATGATGATATTAAACTTTAATGATGAATCTTAGATGTAAAATACGATTTACAATTGAACAGAAACGATTTACGAATAGAGTTCTTCCAGCATAATTATTTGATACTTATCCGTTATTACTGATCCGTTAATAGAATTAATTGCGTAATAAAAGAAAAATCTGCGAGATCGATCCAATTTCTAAACGGGCATTAATCACGAAGATGATTCACGGGTCAGTTGGCACGATCTCTATTAAAGTGATCTCCATTAAAACGATCGTGCAAATAGTCGTTACACTTTCTGAGCACACGTCTTTCGCGCCGTATGCAGTTTGCGTTCGTTTTATTTCCGAAAAAACTCAGGTTTTATAGTATGATTAGTCGTACAAATTTAGCGTACGCTCTGCTGCAAAAGACTGGTGAACCGGACAAACAAGTCGAAAGGGAACTCAATCGTATATATAGAGTAATAATTAATGACACGAGCTACATTTTCCAGTTCAAATATTTCACGAATAACAATTCGTAATCTCCATTACTTTACAATACTATATAGCATCACACAATCTCTATCAAAAGTACACTCAAAAATACACTGAAGAAAATTAGTTGAATTAAATTAAATTTGTTTATAATAATCAGACTATTTGATAAAATATAAATATTTTTTAATTTTGATTAAAATAATCAGACAGATTTAATTGCATGGATTCTGACAGAAAAAAAATGACAAAACTTTTGGTCAAAATACCTGATTATTTAATTATGATAATCAAAAATTCTGTTTAGCTCTTTCTTTAATATATGTTACATTAATCCAATCTTCCTCTTTTCCTTTGTAATCGCGCTGATTTCCTTTCAGGAGATACGTTGACACAAATATCGTTCTATCTTTATTCATTGAATGGTAAGAAAGATAGAATGATGTCTGTGTCTCCTAAAAAGAAAATCATATACTCTAAAAAGAGTGTCACTCTTTCAAGAAATGAAATATTTTCTTTTTTTTTTCAAGGGTGGTTGTATTTTTATTCTCTTGGAGTGACATTTCATTGTAAGCAATTTAGAGTAAATAATTAGATTCTTGAATATTAATACATACACACTAAAATTATACACCAAATTTAGTATTATACCTAAATATTCCGGTTGCGTACCAAAATATTTGATTTTAATAATTAGAAATTCTATCTAATTTTATCAACAATGCTTAACCAAACATATCTTGTTAATTCAATTATGATTCCTAACATTAATTTTCTATCATGAACTTCGAGTTCTTAATGCTCAATGCAGCGATTGGAGCTTACGATTAAGACGATTTATTTGACGAAAATCTCTGTTGTGACGAGAGAAATCATTTTGCTATTGTTTCCGTGCGATATTATCAATCGCCAAGAGCACGTGTTCGCGCTAATAATGGCTGAGACGAGTAGAAGGAACAACATGACGCATCACGCCTTTCCGTAGTAAATTACGTTTCGACTTGCATCTTTTCTCACTATTGTATGTATCTTCCCACGAAAAGCAAGTGCAACCATTGAACACGACGGTATGACACGGTATTATCATCTACGTGTTCGCATGACATCTTTACATTAGATCTTCACTTTTACGTTACATAATCGATAATATCTTTCAGGAAATTTTCCTAATGTTCATATTCGTAGAGAAATGAACAGGACATAAGTTCAACGATATCTCTACCAGAAAAATCTCAAAGAATCTCGAAAACGATTTTGGAACATCCCCTCTTCGTTAATTGAGCCTGTTCAAGCACGCAATAGTCAATTCTCGCAATTCGCGACGAGGTATAGAAACTAGTACCGCGAAGGTAGTCACACCCAGCTGACTAAAGTGACGTTAAGTGGGCCTTCACATTTAACATCATTGGCCTCCGCACGTCAGCGCGTTGGCCGCACCGGATAACTTGTTCGTTCCAACTGCACCGTGCAAGCTTATATCTGTTTATGTAATCGCGTAATGAGACGTAGGCGAGGTCGTCTTTCGTTCTTATCCATTTGTATTTCTGAAACGATATTCGAACTTGAAAGAATCTGTTGGAGAAAAATCCTACTTGAAAGATTGTGGCAAAGATTATATACATTTGTTGCAACAACAACAAACTAAAAAAATTGTCATTTTTTTAGTATTTCAGTTACTTGCAGAAAAAGAAAAAATATAAAGAAAAGAAAAAATGTACTTTAAAAGAATATACTTTTATTCTTCTACAATCGGTTATTGTATCAAAATTGCATTTCAAAATTAATAATACAAAATTTTAATAATGCATAACATTAAAATTAATTTTCTAAACAACTTTGGTTTTTTTAGTTGTGTTGTTGTAACTGTTGTTGCAAATGAGCGATAAGTGATACGTTTTAAAAACAAGTGTTAAAGTAAATGTCCCAATGACCGAACACATAGAGGAGAGTGGGCATGAGAGACATGTTTTGAAAGAACCATTTCGTATTCCAACTAATTGAATATCATCAAAAATTAAAAAATATTTTCATTTGATAACAGTATTAAAATTATGTCATCCATAAACATTTGACAGTCATCATCAAAACGACATTGCTGTAATGAGAGATGCAAAATTATCGTTATAGAGAGGATTATATATATATATATAATCCTCTTTATAACGATAATTTTGCATATATATATATATATATGTATATATAAAAATAACATCTTTCCTATTTCAAATAAGATAAATTAAATTAAATTCATACACACACACACACACACACACACACGCGCGCGCACACATATATGCACGCGATATCCAAATATTTCATCTCGATTATTAATCTCAGATTGATTGAAATATCCGAACGTTTCAGCGCACAGTTACATCTGAAATAAATTAAATTCATGAACCAAGAATATATATTATTCGAAACATCTACTTTGATCGATCCTTGGCGCTCTCTACTATGTTGTATTAAATGAGTCTTACATATTTAACATCTTTAAAAAGTATTTATAAAGTTGTGTTTTAAAATAGAGTCATTATTTAGCCAAGTGCTCCTAGTATAATTTCAAAGAAAAGAAATTTACGAGGGGCGCAGGATACGAATGACCCAATCGCGTGTACTAAGAGTTATTGGCAGACAATGGGTCGCGAAGCAAACGATTGCGGAGCTCGACGAAAGTTGACGAGGGTGAATGACCGTGGCGAACAATTCGCAATCGGTTCCGGGCGATTTCCTCATTTGTCGGCGTTTGATTCGCTATAACGATTGCACAAGGGTCCAATACGAGAAGAAAACCTCGAGGCGAGACGGCAGATATATAGATGGTTTTCGAATGAAGGAAGGCTCAGGCTGGTTTCGCAAACGAAGAAGCTAGCTTCCTTTGTCACGACATGCACTGAGCACTTAACTTCCTCTTTGAGAAAAACGCACTTCCTTTATCGTTTGAATGAAATTTTGTTTTTAATCAAGTGCGAGCGTAAGATTCCTCTTTAAATATATACACAAAGAAAGCGAATGTTATTTTTCAATATTCTCTCGAATAATTCCTAGCCACAAAAATATATGGAAACATATTTTCTACTTACGTACGAAATATGATTTCGTTAACTTCTTACAATTAGCTACATGATACAGTTGAGTATGAGCGTGTTACATATTGACAAATGGGTATCCTTTGGAATTACCTGCAATTAGAGTTATGACCAATGATTTATCTTCGATCAGCATCTCACCAGAAACGAATTACCGCGGACACATTCCACGATCGTTTATCACGCCGCTAAGAAATCTGTCGACCAAGCCTACGTGTATCAGTTTCCACTAGAATGTCTATACGAACTACTATACGTGAAATCCACTTTCCTGAAATTATGGGCCACGCCCAATGCGGAAATGAAACCATGTTATCTATCATCGTTTGATAAAAATATCAACCTATTACGAAAAGCGAACGGATCAGAAATATCATTCTTTCGCGCGTACAAAGACATTGCTAAATCATAAATTACTTAAAAAAAAAATCTATTCAGACGTTATTTTATTTTTGCAATTTCTTGTTTTAAATATTAAATGCTCTTCGATAATTGCAATACAAAATATCAAATTTTGAAATAGTCCACGTAAAATTAAATAAAATATGAAAGACTTTAGAAATCAATAAAATTTACATTTAATTTACAATTATGAGAATATAAATTAGAGCAATACGAGCTAAAAATCTACGTTCATGCACAAATAATTCCTTATGAATAAAGACTTTATAATTTATTATTTAATGCTCGGCACTAAATTCTATTTCTATATATAAAACTCGATTGAGAGCAGTTTAATTTGCAGTCAGCTTGTAACTTGGAAGCTATTTTCATTTCAATATATTGAAATAAGCGACAATCTTTCTCAATTCAGTCTTTAGAAGGGGCCTATTTTATAACACTTAAAAGGATCCTAAAGTCGTCTGTATTACCGACTAAATTATATAATTTTTGTATAACAATTACTTTTTTCCTTTTTTATTGATTTGGAAATCCTTTTTCAGGATTAAAGTATACGCATTAATACGTGTCTGTGAAGTGGAATCTATATACTGAGAACAAAAATTTCAAAATTGAGATCTTTACCATTTCTTAGTCCAATATGGTACTTCAGCCAAGTGTTTGCTTCATATAAAAGCTGTGCAATCAATACTTACGAAAGTAGTCCACAGACTAATTTTCATGACGAAAAGGGTGGAATTCTTAAAATTGGATGTAGACATAATTAAAACGTAATTGTTATACGAAAATTTATGTATATGTATGACATACGTGAATGAAATATTGATGTAGTGATGTCAATGACACGTAAATCTTCTATATGTACTATTTTCAGTGACTGTAATCATTAGGATCCCCTTAATGACTGTAACGATATTATCATAATGTCGTTGCGCAAGTTTTTTACTGTATAAAACCTGCGCAATGACAATATAACGATAGAATTACAATTGTTAAGAATTACAGAATAGGCCTCTAAGAGGCAGTATTTAGTAATAAAATATTTGATTAAAAAAATATATATAGAATATCCCATATGTAGAATATTGCGTGGCTGCGAGAGTGATTAAAAAGTACGCAAGTCAACGGATGAACTTGGAATGTAATTAAAGGAAATTTAACGAGCTTCTTATCGTTATCTAGAGTTGGCGTTCAGAAAATTAGTCGGACATGCTCAAGGAAGCTCATCGTTTCCGCGAGGGCTTAATCTCTTCCTGCCACGAAATCGAAGAATTCGCCACGGTGATCTCCGTTCCTTCCTTTCATTCATATAACCGTTCCGCTCGCGTTTGCGTTTATACACGGTGAATACCGGTGAATTTATGAATAGCACACGAGATGGAAGTCATTAGGAAATTAAACGTTCGACTCGCAGATATTAACAAGAAGAGAAACGACGACGTTACGCATAGATATCGTGGGGTTAGCAAAAAAGGTGGGAGCTCGTCATCAACTTTGCAATGTTATATACTGTAACGTTTATCATATATATATTAGGTGAAAGAGAGATAATTTTCGTGCACATACATATAGACATTTGCAAAAAAAATAGCTACGAGTTTCTTCCTTCCGTTAACCATAACTGAACACGTTAGCGCGTGCTGCCTCGCGCCGCTGAATTATGCATCGTTGAATTATGAATGGCACGGGATAATGGAAATAATTAACGGTGTCCGATTCGCGGATGCTAATGAAGCTGGTGAGACGGTTTTCTGCTCGCATTAATGCACGTCTCGCCGTCGGAAATTTCTCGGCCGCGCTACGAGACGCACCTCGCAACAAAAGTCGTCCTCTGCAATTATTGTCGGTCCTATTTCGCAGCAAAGCCAATTCACACGCCGTGGAGTGGGTCGGGGCTACAACGGGAAAGATGAATTTCGATTTCACCGGGTCGACGACGTGACTCTGGGATCGCGAGGGCGGATAAGCAAAATTAGCGGTAACAAGAATAACTGTTATTATATTTTCTATAAGATACCCGTGTGTGCTAAAAGCGCTTTCGCAAAAATTCCACATTCAATTCTAAACTTATAAAGTATTCGCAAAAATGTGAGTTTGTTAAACGAATGTGTAATAAACTAAATTTTATTTCTTAAAATAAATTAAACATTTTAAGTCAAATTAGTCATATGTAAATAAAAGCAGAAAAGATATTGAAATATTGTTCAACACTATCTTCTAATTTCAGAATTTCTTTAGAAAGTTAAAGTAATTATGTGCAAAATATATACCTATACATATAAGCCTTTCTTCTTTCATCAAGTGGAAGAAATATTGCTTACCCTTTCCGCCGCTGTAACTCTTCTTAACTATAGTTACCTGATTTTTTTTTTATGTAAACACTCTGGGGTAAACACACTCTGTTTTTATACTCAATTAAAATTATTATTATTATTGACAACATGTTTCATATTATTGATTTTTTTCTTTTATTTTAGTATTTATTAAAAACATGGATACACTGAAAAAAAAGATTGTCTGCTGCAACCAATTAAAAATGCTATGCCATATTCAGCTAATCTTTTCTTTTAATATATGGATTTAATGACAGTTTTCTGTAAAAATAAATAGAAACTACAATATTAAATAAAATAGTACAAATATGTCAAATAGCTTATTATAATGACAATATTTCAAAGAAATAAAGATTTTAATTAATATAATGTATTCTCATTGCGAGTTTTTTATGGGATTGCAAATTTAAAGATTCGTAAATATTTATTAAAAAAGAAAAAATAAGTTAAACAATATTCACAACAATACAGTACAATACAAAATAATATTTTACAATTAACATTTTTTTGCTGCTGGTGCAAAAATACCCCAGGTGATTATTTTCGAGTTAACGAATGTAATTAACCGATCGCAATACATAAACATATGTTAATATAATAATCTGTCTTTTTAAGCGAAGCGGTGGACGAGAAGAAGCGTTCTGCAATCTTGGACAAGTCTGTTCTATATCTATATGGGTGGCCCTAATGATATTCAGCCTGCTTTCTCTCCTAAATCATTGAAAGTAGCGTGGATGCATGGAAGATTAACACAACAGGATAATGTTTGATTAGATCAGCGTACAAGATACGCGATTTGTAGCGACACGAACGATTCGTGCGTACGGGCGCGTAAATTCGCCCGCAAGAAACGATCGCTCGTGATAGCGAAGACTTTCCGCGGGATCGTTCCCCTGGCACGAATTCCTCGATCCGGCGATCGAGAAACGCAACGCACCTTCGTCGACCCACCTATCGTGGGAATCTATCACATTGATCGAACCTGCCTCTTGCTGACCCCCACATATACACCGCTAATCCGCGTGTCGAAGACCTGAATGTGAGAGCCAAGCGAGTATGCTGCCGCCGCTACTTTTTAACCCGCTTCTCGCTGCATGCTTTTTATACTGATGAATCAGACATCTATTCATTGAGCATTGAATGCTAAATAACTTAGTGCACGTAAAAATAGACACGCGTTGGTTGTTGCAGCTATGCAATTTGCATTATCCTACATGTTCAGCGGCATGCACTTGTTTCAATGGGAGACCACTTCGAATTTTTTTTCTTATCTCGAAAAGATTAGATTGACGATGATCACATGACGTTCACCCTTCCGGCGATAATAATTAACTTTCTATCTGTAATCTGTAATATTATACTCCCTCCGTCCAGCCCAAGTTTTTTCACTGCTCTAGGCTCTCAAAAAATGTAGAAAAATTCAGGATTAGTTTTCAACATTTTTATTATATGACTAAATAGTTTCTTAACAAGATTTTAAGAGGAGAAACCAGATTTCACCCTCCTCTTTATTTCGGAGAAATTTGAGAGTGAAATTTTACTTGTACCAAAAAAAATTCAGACTGAAGAGAAGATTGCGAGAAAAATAGATAAATCTCGTTAAACGATTTGTACAATACTTCCACATAGAAACGTGTCAAATTCTTACGGTTACAACTCTCTCGACGTTATCTTAATCGCTGGAACCGGTCATATATCAGAAAAGTTTCGCTTTAATTAATTCACATAACTCGCGCAGGTTGACATGTTAATTAATCGAAACCACGTTCCTGAGCAATATTACGATAGAAAGCAATGTTAGTTACAGAAAATCGCAACTCACTTTTTGGCGCAAATAATAATGATGAATCACCATGTACATAGAAAATATTCGCATCGACTTACCTGAAACAGAAAAAGTTATACAAAATTAATTAACGGAAATATTACAGAAATATTTCCAAATAATTTTTCATTATTACATAGAAAAAATAGTAATTTTGTTGCACTAAAAAGAAAGATTGGTTGCTGCAGCAAATTAGATGGTAAAATATGGTATAGCATTTTTGATTGGCTTATCTGCAATGTCAACATAAGATTTTGATAGACTAACGCAATCCAAAATTGACTGCTGCAATTAACCAATTAAAAATGCTGTGCCATATTTTATCATCTAATTTGTTGTAGCAGCCAATCTTTTTTTTCAGTATGAAATATCTAAAAATTTAATTAGACATACAGAGCTAAAAATAATTTTGTTGGAACATTAAAATAATTATATAGGAAATTTAAGTATGATAAGCAATGCAGCAAAAAATTTTGACATTTAGCAACAAATTTAAACGTTCTATATAATTATTTTGATGACCTGACAAAATTATCTTCAGATCTGTATTTAGCTAAATTTATAGATACCTCAGCAAAATCACTTTTTTCTGTATACATGTCTTTCTTGCCTCTTGACATAACTTTTTTTATTTTAAGATTAATTAACAACGACTATTGCGGGAAGCATATATTTACTAGTAGCGAAAACGTCGTCGCGTAAACTTCCGCGATTAATGCTTCAGCCGCAATTAATGGTTGGCGAGATATCGATCTATGATATTCGGCCTCGCACGGCAAAAGATAAATTCCAAAGTTACCACAAAGCTATCACGGATTATCGCGACTCTTCATTCCTCCTCCTATTTCAATATGCGCGCTATAATATATCGCGTGAGCACGCAAGCGACCGCTAAGCAGAATTCGCGGCGCGGTCTCGCGCGCGGAACTTCGTTTCATGCCAGGCTTCGTGGTAGATTCGCGAGTAGATAGAAGAAACATTGAAGCTCCCCGGCGAATCGTCTCGCTATATACCCTACATTTTGCATCCGTCATGAATACTCAGCATTTAACGGTTATGTTACACTCATTACGCTGAAAAATCACGCTAAATGCAGCACGCTTTAGACTCGTGCTTCTCGCTCAGTGGGCTTCCGCGAACATCTTCCTCTCGAGACATTAATAAATCAAAGCAACTGGAATGCCTTTCCATGGATATGAATGTGTATTAAGACTTGAAATGGAATAAAGATTCAAAAAGAAGCTCGACGATTACAAAGTAAAATTATTGGTTTCCTGTTTTCTTCGAATAAATTTAAAAAAGATTTTATTTGGATTTTTATGGATATTTAGACACGTTAATTGCATTGTAAATATCGCGGTACAAGTCACGAAAGTAGAAAGTAATTCTGGTACTTAGATTCTCTATTAAAGAGAAGATTTAATGCTTCGACTCAACCTTTTGCCCTATGACTGAGAACACGAAATACCACAGTGATATCCATTACAGTTTTTCCAAAGTGTTCCCAAAGTGTTTTCAAATTTTGATATCGGCAGACAATATTTCATTTCCCATTTTATAAAAAGCCGAAAATTCTGAAGAATATTTTGTATGCATTTCGCGATACATGCGTACAGAAACAAAAATAATTTATATATATTTTAATGTATTATTACATCATAATCTTACGTAGTTAAATATAAAATTTTAATAAAAACGATATCAATACCAATCATACTTTTTAAATCTCGTAGAGTGAAATCTCACTCGAAGAAACTGAAAATTTAACCTGTCTTGAAAAAAGAGTGAAAATACTTTTTTTCAAGAGTGGCAGATTTTCACTCTTTTTAAAGTAAGATTTACTCTTTTGGAATGAAATTCACTCCAAAAGAGTAAAATCTCAATCTTTTTTTTGGAGTGAGGTTTCATCTACCCTGATATTACACTCCAAAAAAGGGATTGATGTTTCACTCATTTAGAGTGAATCTCATTTCAAAAGAGTAAATCTCACTCTAAAGGGTAAAAATCTGCCACTCTTGAAAAAGAGAGATTTTACTCCATGAGATTTAGAGAGTACACTGTTAAATCTATAGTGTCAAATTTAACTTAATGTGAGTCGTCACTACTCCTTCTCAATCATATCGTTATTTTATACTAAAATGATTATATTTATCACTATACAATGTCAGATTGACACGATATAACATCGAATTATCGTTATTAATTATTTTAATAAAAAATAACGATATATTTAGTAGCAATAGTGGCGACTCACATTAGATTAAATTTGACACTATAGATTTAATAGTGTAAATGTCAATTAACGTAAACGTTTTTCAATTTACGTAAACGTAATCGTTTTGTGACTTATCTCTGCGTTCGATTGCATTTTATAGCACGTTATATATATTATATTTTATCTTTATCGTAATTAACAACGACAGCAACAGCGAATTACTTTTTAATTACAAACGAATGCTGAAAGGAAAATCCAGCTGTGCTTTTCCCAATAGCTTGTGAAAAGCAACCAAGAACAATAGTACCGAACCGTGTACGGGTGTGCACAATACAAATACATCACAGATCTCTTTCTCCTTTCGTACACGTGGCCAGAAAGAGAAAGGAGTGAAACATATCCTTTACATTTTACCTATGTCAAATGCATATTGACCTAGGCCATGGATTATGCATTCATGTTAACATGAAATAATTTCGCTTGTGATTCATATAGTAATAAAAAATTGATCTAAAAAAACATTTTTTTTCAAAACTTAATTACAAAATTCAATAATAGAAATTCGTATACATTATAGCTATTTTAACCCTTAATATACACCTTAGAGTTATTCGTATCGTATACGTATTTCTTTTTTTTTTTTGAAATATTAACAGTACTTACTTGATTAAATACCGGTCTGTTTTCTATTCCTAAAAAAGTTTAGTATTTAAAGAACAAGTTTTGTGCATTGCCGATCTCAATTCGTGTGTATCCTTTAACTAGAATAACTCCGAAGTTCACCTCTGGGTTACAAATAACGTGTGTACAGTGTATATTTTTTGTAACTAAAAAAAAATTTTTATTTGTTTTTTTTATTTTCAACTAATTCTCATTTGTATTAGCTGACACTTGAACTATTTTTTTTTGTAGTTTGGAATGTCAATTTTAAGAGATTGAAATGTAAAAGTAATGTAAAAGTGATGAAAATTAATTCCGGAACACGAATGATCCAAGTGTGTAATAAGAGTAGCCAAAACAAAGATGTGTACTAAGGGTAAGATAAAAAATACAATATTATTACCTACGTATGTTTTATACTTCATATATATATATATATATCCCTTAATATATAACACTTATTATATAATATATTTAATATATTCTTTCTTAATATATTTAATGAATTCTAATATATACATATAAATATATGTATAAAGTATAAGAGCATAAAATAAGATATAATAACTGATATTCTGGATATTATTAAAAAAAAACACTTGTTAGTCTATTTTCCGTAATTTTCTTACTTCTATTTATTTAAATTTCTCACGTAGATACGTGAGACTTCGCACCAAGAATTAAAAAAACACAATCTCGTGAGGAAAATACTGATAAGCAACTTGAACAATGTACCATTGTGAAAAGCATTAGGTAATAATATGAGGAATCATTTTCCAATTTATTCTGCGCCCGACGTAATTAAGAAAGCCTATAGCTAATTACCACCAAGAATAGCGCACGCTTAATTAAAAGACATTGGCCGAGATGATATTTCGCGTCGCGACTTTCTCGCTATAAATACATCATAATCGCGGTCAATGTCATGTTGTTAATTAATCAAGGAAAAATCATTGTAAAAAATTCAACCGCAATCTGGATATTATTACGGTAAATCGAAGTTTACGCGTTGTATAAGGAGCAATACATACATCTCCTACATGTTTTTCCTAATATCTTCAAAATACAAAAATATATACTGCTTCATTTATCAAATAAATAAATTACCCTCTGGAAACAAAATATAATTTTGATATCCGGTTGCAATTAACCTGTGCCTCTTACACGATCATTTTCGAGCCAAGATTTCCCATTAGCTAACTTCTTCACCACGCTAATCTTTTTGTATTGCGGATACTTTGACTGCATTCAGCATAAAAAGTAGCTTTGCAACCGTTGTAAGATTTTTTAATATAATTGGTTTACACATTTAGATCCAATGACTAAGAGCAAGACCAATCGTATTAAAAAATTTTACACTAGTTGCAAAGCTGCTTTTTCTGTTAAACGTAATCTTTGTATCGCGGAAGAATCGGCCAGATTTTAAACGAACTGATTCGTGCTGCAGGCGAAACATCACAATGTTAAGGGGGTTAATGACGCGATTCGACGTGTGATGACGCCGGACAAGCTGATTGCGGAATTCGCCGCGACGAATTTCAATCCACCGTGCCTTCGGTCCGGCGTGAGGCGGGTCTTGCAGGGGCATCAGGCCGGCGGAATGCCATTAAGCCGGTTCCATCTCGAGTACCGCGGAATCTCTCCCGCAGTTTTTCAACCGTCAAGCGATTACGTATCGCGCAACACGATCGAGTTCTCCAGAACGATCGATGGTGGAGGACTTTCAACCGCGCGTGAACGCACTAGTCGGCCTCCGAAGACTTTAACGTACTTTTCGCCGAACGCACGATGCCGTACGTGTATGTATACCTTGCAATTATGGCACTCGACTGCAAATAAAGCAACCTGCCCCGCGCTAGACGGAGTAAACATGCTCCGAATGGCAAAATTAGCGCGGAAATTACAATCCCGCTCTCCGAATCGTGGAACTGCTATGCAGACGATTAGATGATAAGTGAATGAAGGAGAAGATTATGTTGTATCTTACGAAACTCGAACCATTATTTTGTACTTGAATCATTATTTTGAAATTTTCTGTACGTGTGCAATCAATTTAATAATAATTTTTTCGTTATCTAAACCTATTTCTCATTGATAATTATAGTACAATAATTATAGTAAAACTTATAGTTCCGTGATTAAAGGTATGGCTGGAGAAAGATTATGATCAAAGATTAAAATGTTTCATAAAGAATAATTGTTTTACTACAGAGATTATGTGTACATCGAGATTAACGAGTATGCGTTTTGATCCTGTTTTTTATCTACATTCACATAAATTTTATTATTTATATATATATATATATATATATATATATATTCGATTAAATTTTATTTTGATCATTAATTGAGGTTTATTATATGAGGCTTATTAAAGTTAAATTTTTATATTTTTTATAGATGTAATCAGTATCAACATTTTGCGGAAGTAATAATCGATCAGAGTATTAAGGCGACCTATTTCACCCAGCGTTTTCATCTTGCCTCGTTACAACATAATACACTCGTTTATAATTATAGGTCGTTCGCTCGAGTTTGTTTAGCAGTGTGCAATTCATTAGAACAAATCTCTCGCTTCCTTCGCGTGGCCGAGATAAATTGCATCTCTAAACGTGCTATATCATACACTACATTCATTATTATCAGCATGTGTACAAGAAATACCATTGCGCAATAATTATGCAAGTTAACACCAATATGCTATTTGCGTAGCTATCGATTTTCCTTTGGTGATAAATCTAAATGCAATGTATTTTGTATAAATGAATGTAAATAAAAAATTTTGTAAATAAAAACTTAAACGACACCTAGATACTCAACATTATTATATTATCTTGTACAATATTAATCCCCTTTAAATAATTTTAAAAAATAATCTAAAGACTCAATGTAGCCTCCAGATAATCAATAATGTGCAATAATTGATCGTTTAAGGATCGTTTTAAGGAAAGATTTTTTGACAACACTACATATAATATGTAATAAAAATCTTTATAAAATAGAAATGGAAAAGCAATGGAAGTTTAAGGTTTAAGCACGTGTGAGCAATTTTAGTGTTTTCCTATTATAATCAATCAATCAATTAATCAGACATACCTAATTCGGACTGTCCATATTCAGCGACCATTGCGACTACCATTCTGAGTTACTACTCGATTTGTAGTCGTTTACACTAATCACCGGAAACAACGGGGTGTGTTCACGGTTTTCACGGAAGATGAGATCGAGGAATCCCGAAATTATTCGATCGTGAACAACCGAGAAAGGTAAGCGGAACGATACGATTTCGAGTGTTACGAACCCTCGATGAACGCTTAGTGAATCACCAATTTAGGACACTGTGTAGGCACGTACTGCCTTCGTTATAGAGAGATCGGGAGCAATTTATGTCGTGTTAAAATGATTTCACGCTGGCCTCACACTGAGACTATAAACGAGAGTTTACTTCATGCTTTACTTTATATTTAACAATATATAAAATAATGTATCAAAATATGTTGACAAAATCGATGGGATATCGAAACTTCGTTGTATATGATAATATTGATATTAATAATATAATTATATAATTATATAATAATATATTGGTTATTGAGGTAAAAAATATATGAAGAAAAAAATGAAAATACGATGCATGATCGGAGCAAATGGCGAAGAATTTAAAATGAACTTCATCCACGTGCCATAAAGTTTTGAGTGAATTTATATAAATAAAATTATATGAATAGAATACGCGATACATAGAATCACGTTTCACTTTACAGTAGTTTGCAAATTTGTAAATTTGACGCACGGATAATCACTTTATGCGATGATGTAACATCGTTTAACAATCAGACAATATATTCAAATGCAATGCAGACGTGCTTCATTGTGTGTAATTATTGAAATATTCTCTCCGTTTTCTATTTAGCATCAATTTAGTTTCTATTCGAAACTTCCTTCGCCACCGGCTTCGTTTAATCCTTATTTTCGCGACGTTATATTTTCTTTATCAAACTTTCTAGCATGCACTACTCCACTGTACAAGTGTAACAACACTATCGAATTTTTTATTCCCTCAAAGGTGAGGAGCAAAGATATATTGGTAAATATTCGTGAAATTGCCTAGAGGCCTAGAAGCCTTCCTTCTCGCTGGGAAGGAATCGAGGGACTGAAATGAATGGAGAAGTCGACTTTTAACTTAGGAAAGTCACGAGGATTGATAATCGCGGGATCCTCTTTCTCGTCCTACGAAATCACTGACCTCGGCAAATCACACGATCGACTGTTACCGTACACGCGCGCTCGCGAAGGTCGGGGAGAACTACGGAACCTCGTTTGCGCGTCCTTGACTTTCGCGCGGAAGACGCGTAACCAACTGGGCTGTCTGGCTGGCTCGTGCGCGCTCGAATCCAGGATCGGGACAGACGAGATTCGCTCTACGGCTGCGTGAAGCCGAGTGTGCGGCCTCTACGATGAATCAAGCCCCCCATTTCATCCCGAGTCGACCGAGTCGACCGAGTCGACCGAGTCGACGTACCGGCTGGCCCACCGCCTC
>NW_011627125.1:264497-313397 GCF_000204515.1 Acromyrmex echinatior | reverse complement strand
GATGCATTTCTTTTTCTGTTCTCGTGAAAAATAATAATAACAAACGGCGGCTGTCGCGGACGGACTTTTAGAAAGAAGACATTAGAATCTAGAGTCGAGAATTTTATTTTAATCGTGAAATTTGATTACGAACAGTACAACAAATGGGTCGCGTGTAAAATAAAATTGATCGTTTTGAAATGTGTGATCAACCTTTTTTAGACACACTTCTGCTTGATAGCAATGATGCGTGATGCCGAGATTATCAATCTGCAATGCCAATGGACTTTAACGTTAAGTACAATTTATAGTAAACGATCTTGGAAAACTAGTACTGAAGGAGAAGAACCCAGAGTATTGGAGAGAATTCGTAATATTAGAGTGAATCAATTTATGGTAATTCTTGAGGAAAGGCAACACGTGCAATTCGCACGCGCCTGGTGTTCAGAAAGCAGTAAATAATGTTGTCGAAATGATGGAGAAAGACGAGGCAACAAGAGATATTGAAGGCTGCATTCCGTCTATTTTGTTGGACATTTTCTTTTTAACCACAAGTTTGAAACGATGTGTGACGACATTAAATAGGCAGCATGCCAACGACTAAGTTAAGCAACGCGTCAAAAGTCCATGCGAGATTCACGTCTCTTGATGAATCTTCCTCCTATTTTTGCGATAAAACATCTGGCAGAATTATTTAAAATATTGCTCTACATAAGAAGTTGAATGATTTAATTCAGCTTAAACAGGTGGACTGGAAGAACATAAATAAATTACAATTTATTCGAGGCATACGCATGCCTGAGATAAATCGTCACTTATTCATGTGTTCCACTTGTGTTTAATCTCTCTCTCTCTCTCGAAAATAATTTTTCACAAATTAATATTAACAACGCCAAACAATAATGAGATTCATTCTGTTATCGTTTTAATTCCATACAGATATTAATTTACATAATCTTAATTTAATTATTATACAATATTAATTTAAAATTATTTATTCAAAATATTTCATGTTTAAAATTAAATCCATATACAAATAACCTTTTATTACAAAAAGTTAACTTTATATCAATTTAAAAAATTCATAGAATGACAATATTATCTTCGCTGCTAGCGAATACTTCATCGAACAATTAGTCACTCTTTTATCTAACTATCTACATGCAAACTAACAGAAGGTGTGCTTTTTCCGCGGTTGCGATAAAGAAAGAAATGACCCGCCATATCCTCATAGCGGGAAGAATAAAAAAAAATTTGCCGTGGCTCTGCACGGATAATTAGCATGCTAAGCGAGCATAAGTCACGATCTCATACTGCACGAGCGTGCCACATGCCGCGCGAACGAACGATGCACGGAGCACAACTTTCACGGAGCGGCCACAAGCAAAATTGCTTGGCGGTGCGGACAACAAATGACCGATGGTGCCCCGACGCGTGTATAGAAATCGGATGAACGGGGTTGGTCGATCGAACCGACGTTCGTCATGCGATCGCACGTTGCGTTTAATACATGGACGTATAGAAACGTGACCGTGGGAGGAGGTTTCCTCGCGTTAGCGCTACATAGCGGGAGAGACTTTCCTCTGAGGCGATTTCTAACGTCGGACATATAAATGCATAGACGGCGGGGATGTGAAAGATTGTTTCCACTTTGCATAATGTGCGCGGCGCGACACTTTCCGGTGATTTAAATCGAACAATGAAAATATGATTCAAAGCAACTGTTGCTGCAACAGATTTCAGCAGGGATTATCTGGCGAAAATTTGAAAGAACGATTTTATTGAGATATTTATTAAGTTAGCTAGATACATCTGAAAACAATTTTGTTGGACTATTAAAATAATTATATAAGAGACTTAAGACAGTTGTTAGAATGTCAAAACTTTTTGAACCACTTATTATGCTTGAATTTCTTATTAAAATTCCTAAAATTATTTTCTATAAGTATTTCGATGATCCAACAAAATTAGTTTTGGACCTGCATCCAGTTAAATTTTTAAATACTTCAACAAAACTTTCCATTTAGGTGTCAATCCGTTTAAACGCAATGTGTATTAAAATAAACTTGCATTTATATCATCATATTATCTTCGATATTGTGATTTACTTATTTTCGTGAAATTTTGTTTATTTCATGATACTGAAGCGTAAAATTACCTGATGTCAGAGGCAGGCAATATAAAGATAGGAAGATATAAAAAAGAAACGTATGCTAACGATACGTATAAAATATATCTTAGTGCTATCACATACGGAGTAGTTTCATTTCGCCAGTTCGATTACACTAATGATAACAGTAAAGGCGAAACAGAAAGTCCTGCGAAAAAGATATGATTATCGCATAGCGGAACGTATCTCGGAACGAGCACAAAGACAATGACCAAAGAAATCAATATCTTGTTCGAAAAAAGGAAAGAAAAAAAAACGATATACTATTAAATAAGTTCTCGTAATAAATAAAATATTTAAATTATAGTATAGAATGGCTCAAATAATATAAATAAGAATTGTGTCGAGAAGGGCTACGAGCCATAAGAAAACGATGTAATGTAAATAATATAGTATAATTAAACAAAGATATAACTGCAGATGGTGTTTCGACCCTGATCGGGTCGTTCTCAATGTTAAACAAAATAAAACATAATAATTAAATTTAAATTACAAACGGATTAATAAAATTAAAATTAAAACTATATACGACTTAAAAAATACTGAATAAAAATACAGACTAATGATAGACGTAATGTCGCTAAATCCTGTGGCCATCGAGCTAAGATAAAGATAAGTTAGAAGTGTTTCTTTGCGCATCTTAAGAGTTATAACAGGCTGAAATTTCAACCAGTAAGAAATATTTAATAAAAGCATGTGAAGACTATTATTATAAAACACGACATCAATAACACTCAAAATATATAAATAAAAGTACAAATGAATACACTGTGTAAAAGAAAATTTACGATACCCATTACTTATTAACATCTGCTTAACTGCCCCCTTCCTCTCTCTTAATCAAATCTTAATGAATAAATTATATAATAATGCACTATTTACGCAAAAAAAAAAATTTTGCGTTTATTTCGTTTAGCTAAAAAAAAATTTTGTGGAGAGGCTAACTGACTAGTTAGCCTACTCAGCCCCCTACAAAAAAATTTTTTTTAACCAAACGAAATGAGTGCAAAAATTTCTTTGCAAATTTTGAGAGCATAAATAGCGCATTATTGTATAATTTATTTATTAGAGTTTGGTTAAGTGAGGGACCAGCTAGACAAACGTTACTTATTATACACGTTATCAAACGAATGCTTATAAAAAACAGGCTTTAAAGCAAGGACGGAGTAGGAAAAGATTTCAGGTTTCATCAATCAAATGGATTGATTACTCAAGATAATTCTATGAAAGAGACATGGATGTAAAATCCGAAGACTTTTAAAAAGGACAAAAAGAGAAAGAGTCAGAAAACTGTATAAAGATATGCCTAGTAGATAGTATGCAAATGTAGGAGTATGTAAAATCGCAGATTGTTAACTTGATGCAGATAACGCTTGATCCAAAAACAAACAAGCGTGAACATATACGAATGAACAGCTTGATTCAATGAATGCGAACGGCGACGTGAGTATACCTTGTAAGCAAACTGTTTATTCATATTTGCTTAAGGTTGTTTACTTGGTCTGGATCCGGTTTAAGGTTTACGACACTTTCGAGTCCATCTAGAATAAATTACAATAAGAGAATCGAAGGACATACATCCATCGATCGATCGATCGATCGAGTTTTATCAGGCAAATTATGTTTAATTACATCGACGAGCGAAGTTAAAGTAAAATCCTCGTTCGGTTGTTTACTTGTTCTTTTTTATTCGGATGGTCAATGTGCTCGAAGAACAAAAAGCATTTCTCTTGCGGTGAGAAGCGACGACCGAAAAGTACCATCCGGCTGATGCGATTACGTAACGGTGTTAAAATAATTAGTGCGTATTACGTAGCGTTGCGCTGCACGCGGTCGTAATTGGTGAGCGCTGCGTGTTGGCGGGCGAGAAACACGGCCACGTTGCGAACCCACGATACGTCGCGATGAAACGGTGGACTTTGAACACACGAGATGCAAATTTTCTCGTTACGTCGTCTTCTCGCTAGCTTGCTACTTTGATCCAGCCGCGGTATACTTTCGTTTAATTAAATTCAATTTATTCTAGTGACACGATGAAAATCATCTATATAAAGACAAGCGAAACCGATAAAGATATATCTCGAATCTTACGAGAAAGCTATTTCATTAAATAAATTATTATATATTATTCGATCCATATTATCTATCGTTGCTGAGGCAGCTATAAATTGTCCGATATAATATCTAAAGATAAGAAGATAAAACGAGAAAAAAGGAAGATAAAAGGACAAATCTCCGTGGTCAGAGATTTTTTTGACACGATTAATGTCGAGCAAAGTCGCACTGTAAAAAAATCCATATACATTTGAAAAAGAGTCTTGCATTGATTAGAACTTTGACTGAAAATGGATCAAATCAACATTTTTTTATTAAACCTATTATAATTCTAGTTGAGGTAATCATATAATCAGTATTTTCTGATTCGTCCATTTTCCATCCAGAATTTTTTTTTCACTAGTGTACATTATATCTGCATATCCAAGGCAACGAGATTCGAGAAGTAGTGAGTCATGTATAATATTGATCCGTCTACATTGAGTAATCCGCGTACAAACACATATTCTAGAGCTTGAGCCGCGGACTTACACCTATCGATATGAGGGCGATGAAATGACGAGACACGAGATCAACGTTTCATTAAAACGATACCACGAGCAACTTCCCGCTGCCGATTCGACTGGTAGTCGACTGGTAAATGTCGACCAATTTAAAACGTTCCACATCGTTTCCTGTTTATTACGCCCCCGATGTCGGCACGATCAATGGTTACGTGACCCTGACGAGAGCGGAATATCACGCAAAATCGCGCTCGTTACTTATAAATTAACCTAATGTACCCTCTGTTCCAAAAATTAGTGGATAGTCTGTCATCAGTACTTCCCCGACAATAAGAGTCACCAGAGTCGTTGCGTGCGCACGCATAAGCATATAATACCATGTATGTATAACACCTTCGAGTCTTGAATGAAGCAATGTACAATGTTGAAATGAAGTTCCAAGCATGCCAAGGAAAATAAAGTTATTCTGGCAAAGTTGAGTATAGTGATCTCTCAATTTAAATGAAAATAAATACGCAAAGATATATAGTATGCCCAAGATTATAAGAAAAGGACAATTTTGCTAATATATTTAAAAATTTAATCAAATAAGATCTAAAAATAATTTTGGATTATACAATATTAAAATAATTATGTAGGAAATTCAAGCAATGAACAATATTGCAAAAAATGTTGGTATTTAATCAGCTGAGCATCCTACATATAATAATTATTTTGATAGTATAATAGCAAAATTCTTTTCAGATCTATATCGAACTAAAATAAATTTTTAGATAGTTCAGCAAAACTGTTCTTGCCATGTATAAAGAATGAGATTAAAGTCGATACTCTGGTCACTCCAGTGCGTACGTGGCCATGATAAATTGCTTTTTTTTAAGTACACGACACGTGAATTCGACATTGAAGGATTAACGATAGAAACAGGCCGCGAACGATGAAATTATCAAAGCCAATAACAAATGGATGTATTTAGAAACGTAGCTTCGGAGACGGAAACGGACAACAACGCCGTTCCATTACCGAGAGAAGGCAGTATACGGGTGTTACGAGAATAAATAACTGCAACCTACTTACGCGCCTTCGTTACACGCTACTACTCGTATGCCAAAGAACTATCAATCTGAAACAGAGGCGCGGTGCTTCGAGTGATCGAATTGACAAACTTATATTCGTCTCGATGAAAGAGATGAAATCAGCTCAATGTAATTGCGGCTGCAAAGCTTGAAGAAATCAAAGTTATCATAATCGCTCTGCCAAATTATTTTTCTATTATTTTTGATTGTCTTAATCTCATTAATTATATCTTATATAGGAAATTACAATACATTATAACTTTTATAATTACGTTACAACTCTTCCATCTCATCTTTTTAAATATACAAAGATTAATCGACGTAATCGAAAATATGAGCTAAGATAGCGTTAATTTAATATACAAGATAAAATCATACAACATTAATGTTATGAAAACAAATATATGCAACGAGTTAAAGTAGCAGTAAAAAAAAAAGAGTATTCAAATATTATGTTTATCTTTCTTACTTTCACATTTTAAGGTTTAACATAAAATGTGTATTTAGCATTTCGATGAAAATTTGTTAGGACTTTGCATCTCAATAGAGGTGATATGCAAATGTAAAATTTGCAAGATATTACGAGCTCATTCTTAAAATTACAATTAATAATACAATACAATATAAACCTATTTCTAATACAACACAATGGAAAAATAGTTAAAAATAAAGTTTTCAAAGAAATATAAAAATAGATAATAAAAATCGGATGCAAGGAACGAGACAATATCGTTTTACATGAAAATACATGAATATAAATTCGTATTCAATTATTCAAAGAAGAATACTGAAACCTGACCGTGAAACTCGAATGATTGAAGTGCAATGCGAAGTTACGTCATGACATTACGAATGTTAAAAAAATGTAAAATGCAGTATCATGAATCACGACATCATAAGAGATAGATATAAATAAAAATATCTCGAAAGAATTATTAAATTTATTTCGGAGTTTAGTGTTCGCACAAAAACGCGCGATCAGCCGACTTCCTTCCGTTAAAAATCGGTGAACCATACCGGCAAACATGGAACCATCTGGCGGATACGTATGCAGCCGACGTTACAACGCGGAAACCGTTCCTAAATGAATTCTATGTCTTTTCAATCGTGTTATATATGTGACTATACGATGAATGAAAATATTTCTGAATAGCAACAATTACGTCATCAGTTAAGAATATTGTTAGGAGTGATGGAGTTATCTATCTATATTTATGTATCATTGAATGCGCTGTGTCGCAAGGAACTTCAGTTAGCTGTTAGCAGTTAAGGCCGGTTATTCCATCTTCAGATAAACTATGTGGTAATTTATTTAATGAACAAAAGAAAGCCCAAACTTAAAGGTGGAACAACTCAGCCCAAATAATTTGTGTTACCTGAATTTAAAGCGAGCTAAGAGTTTATGCAGAATTTATCGAATATTCTTCCTTCTCATTGAATTCATTTTTTCCCTATATATAATATTAACAATGTTAAATATAGCTTGTATTTTATCTATGTAATTTTATTTCTCATATAGGAAATTCGTTCATCTTTCAGAAGCCAAATTCTATAAATTGTTTGAGTTGAACATTCTATAAAATAAAAAATAAAAAAGATTGATGAAGATGTAAATTATGTTCCGAATTATAATTTGAAAAATTAAGAAATTTACAAAAAATGCAGGTAAGGTAGTCTTTACAGGATGAAAAAGTTATTATAGTAACGTTGAAATGTCATATTTTGAAGCAAGAAATACAATGTAATGATTAATTGTAACAATCAAGAAAAACAAGATTTAAAAAATAGATATTCTTTAAAGATTAGTTTGTTTTCTAAAAGTCTCGTGTAATTAATATCGTACTTCGTAAAAAATATACTTTCTGTGTTAATTATAGCATAACAAAGTATTTTCCACGGAATCCGTTGAATCATTTATTACTACTGTGCGATTGATTGAGATCACGCAATAATGCAACGAAACTGAAATGTATAATCGATAGATCGCGCGGATATTAAAGAGCGCGATAAGGGAATCTGGGTTGCAATCACGCAAAGCGACTCCTTGCATGAACCTTACGACTTATGTATGACCGGTCAAGTCGAGTCAATATCCTTCATCCAGCCGAGGAAATCCACCGAAGTTAATCGCGATATTTATTGGAAAGTCCTTTCGCTCGCTTTTAAAATATTATTTTCGACGTGCGTATATTTTCTCGCAAGATAAAATCAAAATTGTTAATCTGACACGTCTTTGGCACGTCTGGGAAATGCGATGCAATAAACATGTAAATTGATTAACATTACTTAGAACTCACGGTTACATAATTTAGACGTCAGGACTGTACGGTGAGTATAAAATGTAGATATTCGTTCAGGAAGCTACGAGATTCGTGTACAAATGTGCACCGAACCGATAAGCAAGGCATGCATCGTTACGGGATACGGTGCATCGTTGGATGCGTATTACAGTTAATCTTACTGCGCGTGCATAACGGACTATATCAAAAATATCAAGTGATAGCGCAATGATCATTCGAATTCTTGACTTGTTATAGGATTGCTTCGTGTAATATCTCATAGCTAATTCGATCATTTGTATTACACTAGATTAGTGCATACTAAAAAAACTGCTATACATAAAATTAGCGAAGTTAATATAAAAACATATAAACATTTTAAAAGATTAAATACTAAATAATAATATTATCATGTTATTTAATAGAATATGTATGTATTATTTCAAAATTATTATATAATATTATACCATTTTATTTAGATACTTTATATGAAACAGCTTTTTTAAAGATATTAATCCAGTGTAGTGCGAATGGTCAAAGTAATTATTAGTATTTCATATCTTAGGCAATTATATTAGGTGTTGGAATTAATTCGTAGCGTTTTACAAGTGATGGGAAGTACTTTCATTAATGTATTTTTTAATGCTCATGTGAAATAAATAACATTCTTTCATTAAAAAACGCTACGAATTAATTCCAACACCTAATATATTTTCTAGCTTATTCTTAATTCGGTTGTTTTAATTTCCAAAAGATTACATAAAAATATTTAAAAAATTAATAATATTACTTAAAGCATGTCCTAAATACTGGAATAACAGCCAATATAGTTTAGCTAAAATTTATTAGTTTAAAACTTTAATAAAAATATTAATATATATAGTAATAAGAGACAATTGGAAGGTAAAAAATACAAATATAAATGATTGCTTAAGATATAAAGTATCTAATAGTTAATTCGGTCATTTACACTAAATAATATTTAGATTAGTACATATAATATTAAAGACTTTTATATAAATCTCATATTTATATATATCTCATATATATCTCAAATTTTAATATCTATTTCTGAGAAAGAAAATACTCCAGTATGCCAAGTAATAATAATTTAATATTTTTATATAATCTTTTGGAAATTGAAATAATAAAACATTAACATAATATTCCCAAATATATACAATTACATTTTTAGAAAATATTTTGATAAAATGTGTTGATCAATTAAAAAGTTCATTTTCGATATCTTCTATATAGTAATTGTCAAATGAAAAAAAACTTAAAAGAATATAAACAGAGTAAAAAAAAGTTTATAATATTCCAATGTGTAATTATCAAAATATAAAAGAATTGAGACATAGCACTTAAACTAGATTCGACAGCTCAACGTGATTAATATTAAAAAATAATATTAAAAAATAAAGAAATACAATATCGATCTATACAAAACTTAAGAGCTTTTATATCAATACTTTTTAAGAAATTCGATACCACCGAGAATTCCCACTACTTTGTTATATTTATATAGAGTAGCTCAGAATTACAAACTCCTCCAATGACATTAAAGTTCATTTAATGATATTTAACAAGCTCTCCTTTAATAAAAATTTATTTAGAGATACATTATTCCTCACTATTTGATATATTAAATCCTTATAATTAATTTAATCAAGTTAAAATTCTAAACTTGATGTTAAATTCGTCATTGTTCAGATATATTTCTTAATGATTCTCGGCTATTTAACACGTCGAATACTATGATTGCGATTGACATTACTTGACAATTCTTGATAACAAAAACAGTATTTAGGGTTTTCACAATATGTGTTACTAAAGATTAAAGGTGACCAAGAAATTCATTCATGAATTTCATTAATGAAATCTCTTGATAACCTATTTTAATTTTTAGGTAATCATATATTTTGAAAACGGTCCTCGTGTCCGTTTATTGTTAATCTATCTTTTTCTAGTTCAAAGAATTAAAAAAAAAATAAAAAGTACGTTGAAGAGATTAAAGTTAATCTACATTGATAAAAAAACGAGAATTAAAGAATTACACGAGTCACTAGTTCAAGTATCAAGCGAGGTAATAGGTGTACTCATTGAAAAGGCATCCATTATCTGACGCGTGTGTATGTTTATTTAAATTTTTGCAGAGATGATCGAATTCGTGTAGTATTCGACGTGTTAATACGGCACACAGAACACAATTATAGCGCACGCTGACGAATCCAGCGATGACGAAGAAGCGAACGGCCGGTAAGAGCACGTTGCGGCGCCGTGGCTGTCGTGCCGAACTGGTGCACGCAAGACAGGACGAGAACACATCCGTGTAGGTGTAAGGCGAATCAGCCGGCATTAAATTCATGAGGACGAATCATTGCGGTACAGAAAGATAGTGGTAAGGGGAAAAGAAGAAGAGAAATCGCGAAGGAAGGAGGAAAGATAGACGGAGACAGATAACGGTAATCTCAAACGACTGGCGGGGATGTCGTCGCGGCGACGCGAGTTGCAAGGCCGTCGGCGCGTGACCTTAATGAGTAATCACCTCGGCGACTCGGGAATTATTATCGTTTGTATTACGCGAGGTTGAACGCGCTGTCAAACGCGCGCGGACCTGGTGACGTCCGATAGACGAGCGGCGAGGAAGACAAACGTGACGGCGACGATGACAGCCGTCACCATGGAGTCGCGGATCTCGCGGATGACGTCTCGGATGACGGCGGAACACCCAGTTGAAATCGGACTCGATCGGCGCGCGCGCGCGATCGTCCAGCGGATGGTCCTCGGCACGCGGCGCGGCCCACGGCTGACCGACGACGTGCGGCCGCGGTCGCGCGTGCATAGACGACAGGACGTGTCGCGGCGACGGCTCGCCGTCTTGAGATGCGCGACGCACCGCCCGGCATCAAGACGTCCACGGTAAGACGCGATTGTGATGAGTAAGGGGCGCGACGCGCCGACAAATACCTCGTTTCTCGACGAGCTCCGAAATCTCCTCCCTGTTGTCAGCCATCTTAGCACCAGTCACCGTTCCACAATGCACACTGGGTAAAAACAAACGCGCCGTCGCCGTTGCTGTCGCCGCGGCGCTCCGGTACATGCCGCGCCAGCGACACCTGCTGTATGCAGGCAGAAGCATCTGTCCATCTGTCATTCGGCTCGTGCAGGATCGTGTCTATTGGTAATTAGGCACGTGCTGTCTTAAATCGGTTCTACATTAGTTGCAAGCTGATCGCAAGTTTGTTGCGACAGCCAATCTGAAGCTTGCATTTTGAAATCAACGCTTCATATTGGCTGTCGCAATAATCTTGCGATCAGCAACTAATGTCCAGCAAACGAGAATGGACTAAAATGGATTGAAATTTTTTTCTATCCGTAAATGCGTACTTTAAAAAAAAATATAACGAATACTTTTTTTTATTCAATTGGATTCAATTAAATTCAATTGGATGCAATTGGATTGAAAAACTGCATTTCCTATTCAAAATTTTGAATTGAGTATTCATAATTGTGTGTTTTTGAACAGAAAAAGTTAATATTATTTTTAGATTGAAAGGCATGGAGATATGCTCCATACAATTCCTATAAATGAATAAAAATGCAATTAGAAGAAAGAATTTTGCAAACTGACTAATTAAAAAACGCTTCAAAGTAACATCGCGTTGACGTACTTTAAAAAACATGTTTAATCGATATTTTAAATATGTTTAAGCTTTTTTAAAATACTTTAAAATATGTTCAGAACATGTTCAAAACATTAAAGATATATATTTAAAAAGGAAACACAAAGTTGTTTAAAAAAAAACATTTTACCAACCATGATCGAGTGTCGAACGAAATATTGTCGCTATATCTAATTTTTTTTGCTTGTCTCATTGATATTCCAAGCTTTAAGTTTAGTTTTTTTATTACCTTTTCGTATTTTGCATTGCACGCACGAGTATTGTATTTCATTACCAACAACTATTTTTGTTAACCTCTCTTTCTTATTCTTTGACCCACCTTCTTATATTATTTTTTGTGTTTAGCTAGCTTAGTGTAATATTTAACCGCTGTCAGTTCAGTTTAATGGATACGTTTAATAACACAGAATTTTATTTCTTTTTTAGAAAATTTCAATTTCGTGATTAATAAATAAATAATTGTTTATAATAATTGTGTCTGTTTATTTGAGTTTTATAGAAGGATTATTTTGCCGGGAAACTTGAATAATGTAACGATCAAATTTTTTAAAAATATATCAAAATGTATACTCTTACAAAGAAAGAAAAATGGAAGGGAAGATTTGACTGAAGTATCTAATAATTTAGTTATCTAGATACAGATCTGAAAATAATTCTATTGGGCCATAAAAATATAATTACGTAGGAATTATAGTGAAAACAATGCTGCTCCTATAGGCATATAATATTATTTAATATTAAATAATAATTTAAACATATTTCCAAACTATTAAACGTAACATTTGAGGAATATTTTAGTGAAATTAATATGATATTAAATAATATTCTTTAAATATTAGTGGATGGTTATATGTCCACAATTCCTGATAATATTACATGATTATTAAAAATAACATTATGTAATATTACTGTAATATTGTATGAACATTAACCAATCATAACATTTATTTTAATTTGTAAAACTATTACACCAGTTTAAATAATAATAGTTAAAACATATGTTTGAAAACTAAAAATAATTTTGGTGTGCAATTATAAGACTAGATATGTACGTAAAATCACATTGAAACGTTATTTAAGCACAAAACGCAGCATAGATAATAACTAATAAAAATGATAAGACTTTCATTACTGGATTGTGAATTCGAACTACACTAATATAAAAATAATTAATATTAATAAATATTTTAATAATATTTTATATTAGGGATGTTAAAGGAAATATACCAAGAATATTTATACAAGTGGACTTATAACATCCATAAAATACTTTCATAACATTAAAAAATATTGTACAATATTCTCAAAAATTATAATAACTTATTTTAATTTTTTAATGATATTATATAATATTCTAGGAATATTTTGCGCTTATAGGGGCAAAGCATTATTTGCAGCATTGTTCATTATACTTGAAATTTATAAAAAGAAGTAATATAAGAAGGTGGATCAAAGACTATTTTAATTATACGAAAATTACTTTACGTATAATTATATATAAAAATATACATTGTGTATGAGCAATTTTTCTTAGATGGAATCATCCCAGCAAACAAGAATGGATTGAAATGAATTGAAATGGATTCAGATTTTCAGAAATATTGATTCACGAATGTTAAAATAAATGCTTTTCAATCCTGAATGCATTTTTATTCATTTATAGGAATTGCATGGAGCATAACTCTACGCCTTTCAATCTAAAGATAATATGTATTAGCTTTTTCTGTGCACACATAACACATTGTGAATACTGTTCAATTCAAAATTTTGAATACGAAATGCAGTTTTTTCAATCCAATTGCATCCAATTGAATCTAATTGAATCCAATTGAATTTAATTGAATCCAATTGAATCCAATTAAATCCAAAAAAAGTATTCGCTATTTATATATATAAAATACGTATTTGGATAGAAAAAAATTTCAATCCATTTTAATTCATTCTCATTTACTGGGATATGATGCTCAATTTCTTGAATAATAATATGGGGAGCTTTCCAGCAAGAAATACAAATTGACACAAGAGTCATTTTGTCCTTGTTCAATAATCAGTGAGAAACAAAGACGGAATGACTCTTGTGTCGATTTGGGCCTGCTGGAAAGCTTCCATGTGCATACAGTCATGCCTGCTCTAATGTATGCTAGAACTCGTTCATGCATTGAGTGCTGTGTGCTGCATGTAAATAATGTAAATGATGTAAATCAAAAGAAACAATTGCTAATTTAAATGATGTAAATGATGTAAAGCAAAAGAAACAATTGCTAATTTTAATAGTTATTTGTCAAACGTCACTGTATGCATCAAACATAGAAGCATACACGTATGCATACATGCTTGCATACATGCTTTCGGTCAAAAAAATCGAGTACCATGTGATTCCATTTTTATATTTCTTTAAACTTGATTTTTTTTAAAACAAATAATATGTGAAAATTACTCTTTTAATTATTTTTATAATATTTTCACATTAGTATTACTATTTCTATTGCACTAAAAAATAATTTTACAAAAGAAAGAGGGATGCCCAGCAAATGAGAATGGATTAAAATGGATTGAAATTTTTTTCTATTTGAATGTGTATTTTAAATAGCGAATATTTTTTTTGGATTTAATTGGATTCAAGTGGATTCAATTGGATGCAATTGGATTGAAAAACTGCATTTTCTATTCAAAATTTTGAATTAAACAGTATTCACAATGCACAGAAAAAGCTAATATTATTTTTAAATTGAAAGGCATAGAGATATGCTCCATGCAATAAATGAATAAAAATGGATTCAAGATTGAAAAATATTCATTTTAATGTTCGTAAATCATTCGCGAATATTTCTGAAAATCTGAATCCATTTCAATTCATTTCAATCCATTCTCGTTTGCTGAATGTATTATTTCTCATATAATCATATATGTTTATGAATATTTATGTATGTTTATACACATTTATACATATTCATGTCTAAAAAATTGTTTACTGGATGATTATGTGAATTCGCTTTAATACGTATCAGCATATTACATGAAATAAAATTTTAAAGACTTGTGTTATTACATTATTATCATTACATTATTTAGTTGGAGTTACTATTTCTTCCTATTCCCAATTTATTTGTTATTTTTATCAACATTGTGTATTTATCAACGTTGTTTTTTATCAACATTAAAGTCATTATTTTTTAAATCTTATCGTATATTTTACATACGTCATTTTTTTTAATCATTTTCGTCACGCATTACGTAATAATTTTTTTTTTTGTAAAATTCCTAAACATATCGAAAGACTCGAAAACAGCTCTACCAAGATCTCCCCTTCTTTATTCTCTGCTTTTCTTCCGCGCATGTACATGTTCGGCGTGACACAATTTCACGATATAGCCGCTCCTGGTACACGGCGTCAAGCTAATATAATTCCGTTATTCAGTCAAGACGTGGCAGTTTTTGTGTATCTCTCAGTAGATTCAGTTGTGCTTGTTCACGGACATAAAATGAGCGATCGCACTGTAGTGATTGTGTCTGCTGTAAGGACACCCATAGGTAATAACACTAATAACGAAATACGCAGCTAGTAAAATTCTGTGTAATAATTTGCAATGTTAAATTATTGAAGTTTAAACAAATGCGAAATTTGAATTTGAATAGTGCCATTGAAATAAATTTCTACGATATTTTGCGCAAAATTCTATCATAAGCGATAAAAATTTATCAAACCCACTTGGAGATTCATTCAGGTTATCTCTTTTGTTATTAGTGTATCAAAATACAATCAGGGTTGGGCATGCATTTGAAATATTTTTATTTTAAACTCAATACTTGTAATATAATTGTATTTTGTATTTCAAATCAAAAGATTGAAAATATATTTTGTAATTTATAATTCAAATAATAAGATTGATTAAGATATAATCAATCTTAGTATTTAAAACACAAAATATTAAATACAATTGTATTTGTGTAACAAATACTGTTTTTCAAATAAAAATATTTTAAATACATGCCCAGGGCTGAATATGATTATAGATACATTAAAAATACTATAATTGTGGAATAAAAAATAGTTTGTAAAAATATACAAATATTAAAACATAATATACAAATATTAAAATATACTAATATTAAAAATTGTGCTGTGCATCAAAGAAGCGAATTTACATCTTATTTGATTACCATAGGATATTATTCCTACAGAAAATGCTATAAATATAAAACTTGTTTTTGTAATAATTAAATTTACTGTTCTGTAAATGTAGGATCATATTGTGGGTCCTTATCTTCGTTAAAAGCATCAGTATTGGGAAGTATCGCCATCAAAGAATGCTTAATAAGAGTTGGACTGGAAGGATCAGATGTTTCTGAAGTTATTATGGGTCAGGTACTCATAATTCTAGAAGAAATAAAGCATTAAATTATATATATTTTTAAATACAATTAAATTCATATACATATAAGGCATTTCTATAATACGTTGCATTTTTTTCAGATATTTTCTGCAACTGAAGGTCAAAATCCTGCAAGACAAGCAGCAATACGTGCTGGCATACCTATCGATGTACCTGCTTATCAAATAAACATGTTATGTGGTTCCGGTCTAAAGTATGTCTACCTGTTCTACATGTGATATTAAGTTTGTTTTTTATTGCTGCACTGGATTAAAACTTTCCTTCTCACTCTTGCCAAATATTAAATATAAATGTATTTCACTTTAAGAGTACAAAGAGTACACTAGTTCAGCTATAAAAAACAGACTTATTTCCATATTATACATATAGTTAAGAAAAAAAATCACCTGAACTATTTGATGTAACATATTACATGTCTTACAGATCTGTAATGAATGGTTACTTTTCTATAAAGTTAGGGGAAAGCGATATAGTTGTGGCTGGTGGTCAAGAAATTATGAGTAGAGCACCGCATGCCATTTATCTCAGGTCTGGTGTGAAAATTGGAAGTTGTAATTTAGTTGATACACTATTGGAAGATGGTCTAACAGATTCCTTTCATAATATTCACATGGGAGTCACAGGCAAGACTACAAAATATTATAACTAAATATTATATTTTTGTACTAGGAAAATTTAAATTTTATGTATTATCATTTATATTATCAATTATTGGTAGCTGAGAATCTTGCTGAACAATATAAAATAAGCAGAGAGGAGCAAGATTATTACGCGTGCAAATCTCAACAGAAGGCAGAGATTGCTATCAATGCCGGATATTTCGATAAGGAAATTGTTCCAGTAACCGTTACAACCAAAAAGGAAACTTTTGTTATGTCTAAAGATGAATTCCCGAAATTTGGAACGACCACAGAGAAACTTGCAAAATTAAAACCAGCATTTATACCGGTATGGACATATAATATTCTATATATCTATAAATATATAATTGTCTAGAAAAAAGATAATATACGTTTGAAATCATTATATTGTATTTAGAGTAATGGTACGGTTACTGCCGGCAATGGATCCGGTATAAATGATGGTGGGGCTGCCGTAGTGCTCATGTCTGAAGAAACTGCTGCAAATAGAGGAATCTCACCATTAGCCAGTATTGTTGCATTTGCACAGGTTGGAGTTGAACCTAAAATTATGGGCATCGGACCTGTTGAAGCTGTTAAATTAGTAGTTAGTATTTATGTGTTACTTTTATTTCAACACGATATTATGAATTAAAATGTGCACTTATTTCAGTTAAAAAAAGCGAATTGGACAAAAGAGGAAGTGGATTTTTACGAACTAAATGAAGCCTTTGCTGCACAAGCAATCGCATGTATTCAAGAACTCGGATTAGACACTGAAAAAGTTAATGTAAATGGCGGTGCTATCGCCTTAGGTCATCCTATTGGTATGTCAGGTATGTATTAATGCTTGAACTTTCTTTAAAAGAATTCAAAAGAAATTTTATGATAAAATTTTATATTTCAGGCACAAGAATACTAATCACTCTGTTACATACTTTAGAAAGAACAGGAAAGAAAAAAGGTGTTGCATCTTTATGCATAGGAGGGGGAATGGGCATTGCCATTGCTATTGAAAGAAAATAACGAATGTCTTCTCTATTAATATATACATCTTATATAAAATTTCTTATATTCTTATTAAAGCATTTCTTGTTAAAAATGGCCTTCTTCTTGTGTTATACATTAAATAAAGGGATCTATTACAATATTCGTATATTGAATTATGTGATTGAATATTTATTTTGTGATTCTTTTTTAAAAATATATGTACATTTAATAAAATTTTGTATAAAAAAACAGAAATGTAAATTTACATAAAATATTACAAAACTGAGCTGTCAAGTTTAAAGTACAAACAGTCAACCAAAATAAAAATGATCATATACTTAGGCAATACACAATAAAATCAGAATCTACGAGTATCATTTATCTTCATTTTTTGTGGTTTCGTCTTTTGTTGTATTCCTACTCTCTAAAATTTTTTCTACAGCTGCAAGGCCTTCCTGTTGTCGCTGCTGAGCATATTTTGTTTTGAAAGTGCGTTTCTTATCTTTCCAAGCAGGTCGGCTTAATCGATTTAATTGTTGCTTGATAGCTGGGATAATCCGTATCTTAAATAATAATATACTTAAATTAGATAAAACTAAATATAAAAATAAGTTGCTCTATTTTATTAGAGATTATGGTTTTTCAACAACAGAATAAAATGTACGAATATACATAATATTTAAAAGTCTTATAAGCTAAGCACTTAAAACTTTTCTAATACTTGTAAAATTTTTTAAGCTAAAATTGTTTCTTTATAACGAACGATATAATATACTTAATCCTATATTTCTATTCTTATATTACATAGCTGATATACTAAGTGGTATAGCAGGATAATATCCGCGATATAACTTTCCATCCTTATCAAAACAAGGAATAGGTTCTTCCAATGATTTCTGTGTTACTAAACTGATATCTGGTATACATAGCTTCGCGTGTTTCTTTATTAAATGGCCCCATAAAGAGTCTACATTAATCGTCGAATCTTTTAAGCAAAAATAAGACCCCCAAAACCTCGAATTTAAAATCTTTTCGTCTGGATGAGTCAAAGCTTGTTGAAGCATTCCTTCCGACATTTGTTCTTCGATCACAACTAGCGTATCACAATGTGCGAATGCATTTGGTACATAAATGTCTTGTATGAGATTATCGCCAACGTACAAACATTGCTGATTAGTTTTCCCTGTTATATGAGCGAGAAATTCCAATAGTTTATTCCAGTTTCCTTGACTGTACATTTCACCTCGTTTTAAATCTTGACTCGGGGTATTGGTTTCGTTATTATTTATAACATCGAAAAATGGTCGATTATTAATAAAAAATCCTGGCTTCTTCGCGAAACATATTACAATATCGAAAAGTGATTGCCAGTCCTCTCCGAGAGCGTAACTCGCAGTAAAATTTACATAATCCGCGTTTGATCCGGTAAGAAGAAAGGTCGCGGACATTTTCTTTATTTCTTTCAACCACGAGATGGTGTTCGAGCTACATTTAAGTAGATATTTCTCCGGGTTTCTCTTAATGTGTCCAAAGATTCCCTTGCTCGATTGAAAGTGCTCTCTAGAAAACATGTAGAACAGCCCAGCCAATATGTCAGGCCAGACATTGTATCTGTCCAAGGATGATCCGTGTTCTTCGTCGAGTGCATCTACAATTCGTGCAAACGCGAGACTCGCCACTATATCGAAATAATCCAGCAAACTCCTGACTTTCTCTGACAGAGGACCACCCCAAGTTGCCATTACGTCGTGGCAGAAGATATCAGTGATCTCTGATTTCTGTTCAGGATATATCTCTCTTATTTGATCCATGTTTAGCAAACACGTACCATGGCATGCTCTGCGAATAACACCATCTGGACTCATCCTGAGCAAGTTTCCCCTTTCCAAGTCCAGCAATAACCCTTTCTGCATGAAGTCCAAGTCATCATCTGTCAGTGGTTTTAGCAGATTCCTGTTATATCCCCGTATTTCGACCAGGAATCTGGCTAGCATCTCATACTCTATACACACCAGATTCGTGACATTATAACGCAGCAACGTGTTATCCAGGTCGAAACCGATACAATCATAGTCTGTGAATTTGAACACATCCATGTCACTTTTGGCGGGATTACTACACGCGAAACCGTATCGGTCGTTAGAAATCGAACACACAGTTGTACCAGGAAATATTTCTATTTTATCAGTCACTTGTTTCACTCGTTTGCATATAGAAGAGTGTCTGTGTTTATATAACTTGACAGTACGAAAACCCACGTTTCTAATCATATCCATGAAGCGCAATTACCGACATCATGTTAGGCGATAGCAATGGATGTACGTTAGCATGATGCAGTTGAATAATTCAGCAGGTATGAGTAAATGGAGTGGCATATGACCCGGCAATTATAGGGACGTTTCAGAGTCAGACTGAGCAACTCTGAAGTACAAAATACCCTAAACTCTAGATACCCTAAATACTTTGATGACCCGAGTATGCTTAGATAAGTAATCCGAGGAGCGAATGAAAGATCGATTTTTTAGTCACGAAACGCAACATAACCTCAACGTGCGATCGATTATTCGAACGCTTCACTCTCGCCAAGCCGGGACAAGATTCTCGACACGGAGATAGTCGTTAAAGGAGAAAAGGATTTCGATGCACTCACGTTCATTGGCACGTGGACGCTGCGAATGTTACGTGCCTGTACGAAGAACATATCATATTTGAACGAGTCTCCGCGGGGATCCGTAAACACGCAGTCTTTCATCACAATGTTCATGTATCTACAAAATGAAAACGAAAGCAATATGTTCAGAGTATATGACGATAATAATTTATTTCGGAGTTATTTCAATTGCTGACATTTTCGAGGAAAGAATTTAGGGACATCGTTGGTTTTTCCAATTTTTATATGCATTTTTTCATAAAAAAAAACAGAAAATTTCTTAATACAACAACAAGCTCTATAAGGCCCGGTTTCATTTCAACGTAAGATTAACTTTAATCTTAATTCATTCTAAGAATTTTTAATTAGAAAAAGATAAACGCAAATTGTAAGTTAAAACAAGACAAAATTAATCTTACATCGATAGAATTAGGAGGTGCATTCCGTTTCACACATGATGCATCATTTATCTATAGGTCTGTTTTTTATTGCTGTACTCTGAACCGGTGCAATAAGTTAAAGTGGAACAAACATATATTTATGTACTGGTTCAGAAAGTGCAGCAATAAAAAACAGACGTCTTGTTGTTCACCAATTAAACAAGGATAAATGAAGCATTATGCACATGATGCTTGAACACACTCTAGGCCTAACCTACATGTACGACAACTTCACATCGCAGCAGAAACAAAACCCTTTACTTACGCGTCCGCATTTTCGATAATGCCGACGATTGTCGCCTCATTCCGCAGGTCTACGGTCGTTCGAGTTTTCTCTACAGCCTTTAGCAGGATCGACAAAGTGTTGTAGAGAAAGTATTGTTCACGTCTCGAATCATAAGGCATCGCGAATGGGAGCGTAAACGTGCGTATTGAACATGCAACACGTGGGAAATTTTCGTCTGCTCTGTTTTCGTTGCTGAGCAAACCACGTGACGATACCACGTGACGATACGTAATAGTCGTGCGCAGAAACGCGGGTAAATTGAGAACGCGTGTTGCATTCAGTTGCATTCGTAGAACATATCGAAGGTTATGGTATTATAAAATATGTATACAGCAAAATATATATATTGATTTAGTTTAATCTATCTTTCGTTAACTTTGTCATTCTTTTGATCACAGTTTTGCCATTATACAACATAATAATGGATTGTTTAAACAATAAATGATAGGATGATTCGATCATCACGAAAAACGTTTGTGTACGTGGATTATAGAAAATAGAATTATATTAATTTTGTCTGAATTATATTTAATAGAATTATATTTACTTTATCTGAAAATTATTAAAATCGCTTTCATGTAGATTCGCATAGAAACATATTTCTTCAATTCACAGCAGCATCGCATTTACATCTAACTAATCTAACATTTGGAATCAAACAACCGATCGAAAGAATTTAATTCTACATAATTATTAAATATTTGGCTTTGTAAATCAAAATGTAATAATAATTGTAAACATGATTTTGAAGTAATTTCAGTTAATTTGTTCCAAAATACAAATAGCGAAAAAGAAGATAAATTGCATGAGATAGATAGGAAAAGAAATCGAACTTATGCAAATGGAATGCACGAGCGACGACAATTGTAACTCAATTTTCTCAAATACATTAATTAATTCTATCTCGAATGGCTCGCTCTTTCGCTCAGAAGTTACGGGATGTTAAACGCGTTATCGTGGGGAGATTCGATTTGTCCTCGTATTATACTACCACCGTAAACCCGATGTTAGTCTATATATAGTCACTCATATAGCCGTCATTGCTAGAGGAATTAGGTTACTTCCCAACGGATATACAAAGGGGTCTTGTAAATGGTCGTATCCTACATGCATCTAAAACAATTACGCGCAAATATTTCCGCGTAACTGTTATCTTTTATCACTGTCAGGTTCACGAAAGTTTGGAAATCGATGATTTCAACCGAAATATGCTTGCAAAAGCTGGGTAGAATATAATTAATTGTAACATATTATGATCCTTTATAAATAAAATCTCAGAAAATATTTTGACATCTTAAATTCATCTAAGAGATGTCTTAAAATTACTGTAGACGTCTTATGAAACTAACAGAAAGAGATCATATGATGTTTTTAAGATGTCTAATTTAAATTAGATATCCCAGATAGCAAAACGTGTCTCAGCAAAATCGCACAGATCTGATTGTTTATGATGCTAGCAACTTGCCATAGATTTATCTTCAACGATTTCGAATATACCGACATTGTAGCACATGCAGACAATAATGTGTATTGCCAACAATTTAACTGCAAGATAACTGCGTCAGTAACAGACATGTTGCTACTTGGATAGGTGTCAGAAGAACAGTACAGTAGAAAAATTAGTTAGAAAAAAAGAACATATAAGCTAAAAAATAACTTAATATAAATTAACAGTTGATATCAACTATATAATTTGATGATTTAATTAAATTAAATAAATTACAATAATATAACAATGGATTATTGGAGCCAATACGCAAGTTGTTTTAGTGCGATATAATATATTATATAGATGTTAATATCATTACAATTACGTCTTCAAACGTTTCGACCTTTACTCTAATCATTTTCAGTGAAAAATTATATTATTGTTCTAATGTCTTCCCCTGTCTATTATTACTGTCTAATATTAAATTGTGTTAACTATATATTTGTTCTTCATTATCATTGCATTTGTTTTTCTATTGTTATCGCATTATAAAAGTTCGTCTAACAATAAGATTATTTCGTTTATACCGTGAGGAACATAGCAGATCCTAGATTTGTCTTGGTTACAAAACTTCGTACATTCTTACAACATTTTCCAATATGTTTGATTGGACTATGTAAATAATTATTATAATGTAAATAATTATTAATTATTAATCATTAATAATGAAACTGACAAGTCAAAACGTTTGAGAACATAATTGTAATGTATTAATTTATTTAGTATTGTATATTATATCGCACTAAAACAACTTGTGCATTAGCACTAATAACCTATTATTATATTATTATAATTTATTTAATATAAATTAATATGTCAATAATTTAATATAGTTTTGATAACAATTTAAAGCAAATTTTATATATTTATTGTTATCATAAGATCTATATGTATATTAATGTGTCTACTAATGTCACTTATTATAATAATGTATATATTGTAATTTTTTAAAATACAATAAAACTTGCAATTAATGATATAAAGTACTTGTCTTGTAAATAAGCATATCCATATATGTATATAATATCCTCCATAATGAGCATTGAAAGTCTTATTATATTATTTTACTTATATTATATATATTGGATTAATATAATTATATATTTATTCTATCTATCAATGTTCATATTTCAGCTTCACATACACCTTTCTAATTGAATATTGCGCATTAGAAGATATCTAGTATTCAACACTCTTCATGCTCCGATATCATCATCATCAAAGACTTCCCTCTCATACAGCGCTATTTTAATTCTCTCTACCTTCATTTCAGAATGCCTTACGTCAAGCAGCGATTTTTACGAAATGCACCGGGCAGCGGCATTTTTACTCCCTTCGGCATTTATTATTCGGTGCCGTGCGACCCGCCGCGATGAGTGCCTTCTTCCTGTGATCTACCGGTCTCTCTTTCTCCTCGTGACACATCTCCGTTCATCTCGCCGTGTGTCCCCCTTTCCCCTTTCGGTGCGTGCCTTTCGTCTCCCCGGGGCCTCCCCCGACGCGCGCACTAATCAACTTCCTGGATGGGGCACATTATCGGCCTGATTGCAGGCAGATCCCAACGCCGCGGCGCGATACCTAACTCACCGGCGCGGCGCGGCGTGGCGACAGATCTATCCGATCTCTCGACAGTCGATTGCGCGATCACGAAAAGCACGTCGGAAGCTCTGCGGATGTCATTCGCGCCCGCAACTGAAGCGGTGCAATGATCCTGAACGTAATAGATCGGTTGTGACCTCCTTCGGGGCCTTACCACCTCGTCTTTCCCCCTCCCCCCTCCCCCTCCCTCCCGTCATCATCGGGGCCAGCGTTCCATCGTGCGCTTGTGCAATTTGCCCTGATGGTTCCCGGTGGTTCACGTGAAAGGATCGTCGTGTGTCGCGATGCGCTACCGAACGGTTCGCACGTGCCTCGATAATCGTTCGCGAGAAGAATTGTTCGTTTGCCGAATTTGATTTTCAATAGAAAACACAAAGAGCAGGAAGCGAAGCGGAGGATCGTGATAATTCAGGAAGATAATCACGGATTTTCATAAGCATTTTTTGCTGCAACAGTGGAAGCATTTGAATTTTTAATTTGACGTTTCCTTTAAGGTCACTAAAAAAAGTACTAAAAATAGAAATTTTCTTAACGATATAAAGTTCTAAATAATTTAATCTCTTAAGAAAAAGTGTTTGAATATACTGACTAATTATTCAGTACATTGAAACACTTTTTCTTAAGGAATTGCATTAAAAAGAAGTTTTTTAAACGAGTAATAAAAATAAAATATTTTAACGCTGTAAATCTTTAAGTAATTTAATTGCATTGAAGAAAAGTAATTTTATTCTTTAATAATTCTTGACATAGACAAACTTATGAAAGAACTATCGTAAAGGAATAATACACATTTCTTCTACATTTGATAATCCAGACAAATTGTGGAAGCCAGTGAATAAAATCAGGATGATTCGCATTGTGAAAAGGTATAACGCAGTTATAAAGGCCGCGGGATGAAGACTCGCGAGGCCTATTTCGACATTCCTCGTGCTACGTTTCACCTAAAATCTTGAAGCGACGTGTCTTCAAAAGCCAGAAGGATGTCTTTGGGGCAACGTATTTCTGGCGCGGTTGCAGTTCTCCGGGGAGCCTCGACGGAGGCCAAGGAGAGCGGCAGTCATATGTAAAAAGATTTCTTATGCTTTTACCAAAAATTCGGGCTGCTTTTCATCTGGAATATCTTCCAGGTCGTGTGTAGAGGAGATCGAGAAGATGACATCTGAGGAAGAAATCGAGGCCGAAGCGCAGCACAAAGTGACGGCGCTTGATAGGCTACAGATGGTCAGTAAACTTTTTCAAGAATCAAATTTTTATAGTAGAATCAATAAAATTTTCAGTGCGTAATCCTTCCTTATTACTTTCAATTTATTTTCTCAATATTCTTTTATCTTCGCAATGAAAGTGATCAAAAAGTATATGATGCTCAAAATTAACTTTCTTGGAATCTTATTTGCTCCGGGAAGAAAAATATCACGCAGTGTGGCTTCATAAAATTTATTACGCATTGTGGGGAATGTAGGTGATAGAATGGATGGGAAATAACTTGCTTCTGGCACTAACCATCGCTGGAGTTTTGATGGGTCTAGTTCTCGGGTTTCTGGGTCGATTGGCAGATTTTACACCGCAATCTATAACCCTCGTCAGCTTCCCGGGAGAGCTTCTTATGCGGATGTTGAAGATGTTTATCTTGCCACTCATCATCTCATCGTTAATATCCGGTAATTATAATTCACCGACAATCCATTTTTAAGCAGATAATGAATAGAAAAAGGGAAAGAAAAAGATAAAATTTAATTGCTTAAAGATTAAAAACAAAAATTTAATTTCGAATGTCAGAGTTTTGTGTTGAAATAGCAAAGATATTATGTCTGTTCTAAACTTCTTGTAGCGTTTATCTTTTTTCTTTTTTTTTCCAAATAAAGAGAAAAGAGAAAAGATGAATTGTGTAAAGAGTTCAGATGAAAAAAACAAATCTATTATACGTTTAAAATTTTTCAACTTGTCTCTACATATCTCCCTCATCTCCAAGGTATAAACAATTACTTATTTTAGGAATGGCACAGCTGGATGTGCAAAGGTCAGGAAGGATAGGATTCAGAGCATTAACGTACTACTCAATAACGACCATTCTCGCCGCTATAGTGGGTATTGCGATGGTGCTGATGATTCATCCAGGTAATCCGCAGATCAAAACTTCGGCCGCGGCGGTGGTGAAAGCTGAGGAGACAAAAGTTTCTACTGTAGACGCAATTCTCGATATAATTCGGTATGGAAAATCAGCCTCTATAACTCCACAGTAACAATTTAAATTCGAAAAATCTTTTGTAATCTTTCGTTCTTAGAAACATGGTGCCGGAAAACCTGGTGCAAGCGTGCTTTCAGCAGGTTCAGACCTCTTATGTGAAGAAAAAGGTGGTCATAATTGGTAGCGCGAATCAAAGCGAATATATAGTGGAGCCGATCTTGGTTTACAAGGACGGTACGAATGTGATGGGTATGATTGTATTTTGCATCATCTTCGGTGTACTCGCGGGACAGATAGGACCACGCGGCAAATTGATGGTGGATTTTTTCGTCGTGTTGAATGAGATTATCATGAAACTCGTCACGATCGTCGTTGTTTGGTATGAAACAATAAATAATTTCACACGAGCACAAATTTAAATAATTAAGTATATAACATTATTCAATTTTATTTTTCAGTTTTTGGAATATAGTCAATAAAAATATAACTATTAATTTGACATATAATATATATACATATATATATATATATATATATATATATGTAACTCACAACTACCGCATTTCCTCTTATTATTCTTGAGGTAATTTTGAAACGAAAATCTTAATACGAAAATATCAAGCTACAATAATTTTTTAAATTATAAACTAACTTTAAATGTTTATAAGTCAAAAACCATTTTACTTTTATAGTCTCTATTATTATTTCTGGATTCTTTTAAACATTTTAAGACGAAAATCCTAATACAAAAATGTCGAGGCTATAATAATATAGTTTTCGAATTACATACTATCTTTAACCAATTATATAATTCGAAAACTATTGTAGCCTCGACATTTTTATAATAGGATTTTAGTCTTAAAATTATTTTAAGAATACGTTCTTAAGAAGAAAGGTGGTAGTTGTTAGACCCTGTATACACACACACACACACACACACACACACACACACACACACACACACACACACACACACACATATAATTAGAGTTTGAGATAAAAAATAGAAATACATAAGAAATAAATAATAAAGTCAATAAAATAATTTCACATAAACTTAAGCAATAATTGATCAAACATAATTCAAATTTAGCTCAAGCATATGAGTTGATAAGAATACGAATATTAACTTAATGTATAGAAATTTAAGATAAATAAAACATTTCTCTTTTTTTTTATTTTCTCTTTTACGACAATACAATTGGCAATCGCTGTAGGTATTCTCCGTTCGGAATTATGTGTCTGATAGCTGGAAAAATTATGTCAATCACAAATCTGGCGGCAACCGCTCAAATGTTGGGTCTGTATATGGTAACCGTTGTATTAGGCTTGATGATTCACGCAATCATCACGCTACCATCGATCTACTGGTTTATGACCCGAAAGAATCCAGCAGTATTCTTCAGAGGTATGATGCAAGCCTGGGTGACAGCGCTAGGAACCGCTTCGAGGTAATAATTAAAAACATTTCTGAAATTAATCTTAAGTTTTCGTGATCGTTATTTTGAAGTTAATTCAAAAATTAATCAGAGATTATCTCAAAATTAATTAGAAAATCGTGATGCTACCATTTTTTATTTATATTTATGGAGTCAATTGTGTATAAAATTGAATTTTCTAGCATGACTAACTTTTTAAAGGAATAGCAATGATATAATCGATACATGGGTTTATAGCGCTGCAACCTTGCCATTGACTTTCCGTTGTCTCGAAGAAAATAACAAGATCGATCCACGAGTGACGCGTTTTGTTGTGGCAGTCGGTGCCACGGTAAATATGGATGGGACAGCTCTTTATGAAGCCGTAGCCGCAATCTTCATAGCACAATTGAATGGAATCTCATTGGGATTCGTTGAAGTCATTACTGTCAGGTACATGTATTTCGTGAATATGATTTCTTTCGTTTCACCAACTACTTAGTTATAATTGAAAGAAAGAATTTCAGTGTATCTAATAAATGAATTAAAAAAATTCATGTACTTTGCTTTAAAATTTACTCTTTTTACAGTCTTACGGCTACTTTGGCGAGCGTTGGAGCCGCAAGTATTCCCAGCGCAGCTCTAGTCACCATGCTGTTGGTGCTGACTGCTTTAGGTCTCCCTACGAACGATATTTCCCTGTTATTCGCTATCGACTGGATGTTGTAAGTTACATGTCTATTATTGTGTCTATACATTGTATGCTCATAATCGTTTTTTATCGATTATTGAAAAATACTAATCTGATCAAACTTTGAATATGCTATTAAAAATTATATATATATTAGTAGTCGATGATAATTGATAGACGGTTGAGAACAACAGGTTCGATTAGAACGGTAAAATTAGAGCAATCGTTTTGCTTCAAGGGATCGGATCAGGACTTCGATCAACGTTTTGGGCGATGGTTATGGGGCTGGAATAGTCTACCACTTAAGCAAAGCGGAACTAGACAAGATGGACGAGGAAAGAAGACTAGAGAGTTTGGAAACTGGAAAGCCTCTCGAAATTGCCGCTGAGAGCTGTCGAGAAGAGCCAGGAATGCATGAACAAACTTCCGAGACGAAAATCTGAGATTTTTCTACAGATTTTAGCAAAGACATGACGCTAATCTTCGTCTCTGCCATGTAAATTAACTTTTTAATTGCGGTTTAACGCTACTTACCTTTTTCTAATTCTCAGAACTAGAAAAAAATAAAAAAGTGAGTTAAACTGAGATTAAAAACTGAAATTAAAGTTAATCTATACATTGGTGGAAATGGACATAAGAATGTTATCCGTCAGTTCGCAAGAACTATTACTCGTCCCTGTGTTAAGTATATTCGTATAATGCGATTGATTTTCACTGCCGAAATCAAGGTTTTTCCGTGGATTTTTAACATATATCAAAGTAAGCTATATATATATATAATTATTAAGAATACTATAGATATGATTCTTTAATGACATACAAATATAAGTTTCCGTTTTTGTAGTGAGTGTTAGCTAGTAGCGAATGAATAAAGTTAAACATTGAAGTAGAAAATGTGAGCATGTTAAGTACAAACTAACGGAAGTTGTATCTCGATTTCTTATTCTCTTCTTTAGTGCGTGAGATTCTTCTATTTTAGAATAACTTTAGAATTGATAAATGTATGCAGAAATAAATATGTACAGTAAAATAAAGATATATAATGCAATAAATTATTGGAAATTGCATCTGACACGAAAATCGTCAAAGCGCTTATATTCATTTTTATTGAAGATATTTTAAAAAGATATATCTCATAAATAAATTTAATTTATTTTTATTTCAATGGTGTTGATTAAAAATAATATTATAAATACAATATTATTTTAAATAATAGTTCTTGATAACGATGAAAATAATGATAAACTTTTTAAATGTATTCACAGTCGTTGTTTAGGTACATGCATATGATACCTTCAGTCACTTTCATTGAATAATTGTAATTTAGTAATTAATAATTTATTATGCAAATATATATATCTACATATAGATCATACATTTAATAAAGAATATGTAACATCTCTATTGCATTGGCTTTCATATTGTCTTTTACGTTTAAATATTGGATAATAAATGCCAGTGATCATTTTAAAGAAACATGTCTTGTATATACATACATATTGACATACGTGTACAATAACGCGTGAATGCTTCGTCATTTATTTGGTCAATATTCGAAAGGCTTAAATAAAATAAATACAATGATTGGTTTATTATAATAATTATGCAACTTTGTTTATTTAGATAATTACGTGATGTGTCACAATTGTTGTAAGCCATCCACCCTTTCTCTTTTCAATAGACATGAACCATTCCATATAAAAATCTGAATCAGAATCATTAAGAAATTTATAATGTATTCGTACTTAAGAAACAATCAAGCAAAACAACAAGTCATGGGTCATGTTCTTTTTAGATGAACTACTTGCACGATTCAGTTTTTTTCTTTTTTTTTCCAACTTGGAGAGAATAGAAAGAAAGATGAAGTGTACAAGAACTTTAGCTAAAAAGAATAGCCCTATGATAACATCAAAATGATATTAAAATAAATCGTAATTGTAAATAAATCGTATTAAAATAAATCGTGATTTTTGGTAATCATTTTGAAATCATTTTGGAGTCATTTTGATGTCAATTACTCATGTTCTGTTTGAGTATTGCATATTTATAGAAATATATTGTTTGTATCATTTATATTGCGAAAAAGGATACGTCCAGAATAATACGTATGTCTGTAAAAGATTTTGCAATCACATATTAAGGAAAAAATATATAGGCCAGCCTCCGAAAATAAACTTTCTAAAACATTTATAGAGTGAATTTTATTCTGAAGAGTCACTGAAATGTCACTTAAAAATTGAAATTTGAGTCAACCTCTTTTAAAATTGGCTCAATTTTCATTTTTTAGAGTGAGATTGAAAGAATTTAGAGAGAAACTTTAGAAAGCAGTGTAAAGGATACACAAAGTCCCCCAAAGAATCCACTTGTTAAGAGATGCCGCCTGCTAATAAAATATTTTCTCCACTGGCCACCAGCCTTCATCAACAGCATCGCCTACGACGATGATTTGTGACATTACATACAATTATTGCTAATTCTAATATAGTGCTCTTACCCACAGTCCGAAAACTGCAAAGACGTAAAACACGAATCCGTACAATACAGTCAATCCTAGCAGTCCTGCTGTGCCACCTGATAAAGCTGCCATTGAGATCTTACAATATTCTACAACTGCGGCGTTGTTTGCAACAGCCGTCTCGCTATATGCAACAATCTCTGCAATACATAATCATATTTAATATCTACTTTAGTTGACCATTGATTTAGTAATTCTATTGCATATCTCTGATAAAATTTTGGAAATTTTTATACAAATTGGAATGCCTTTCAGAAATATTGAGAAAGTCTATATTTTTTAAATCAGAATTTTTCATATATGTGAATTATGAAATATTCTAAGATTTCTCATACTATAATTTCCGAATAATCTTACTTAATAATTCAGATTTGATAAGATTTCATTAGAAATTATAGAATAAAAAATTATAGAAATCTTAGAATATATATTTCAGAATTCTTCATATATAACGAACTTCTAAGAAAAATGTCGACTTTCTCAGTGCTTATGAAAAATATTACAATTTAATATAAGATCTGAAATGAGTACAGAAAATCTAAAAAATGTTCTAAAAAGTCAATTCATAAATTCTGAAGTTTACGTAAACATTTTTTTAAATTATATAAAAAATTCTGAGAAAAATATTCACAAGATATAAAAACTTCTTTAGAAACACGAAAATCACTCAACAATTCAGACTCATCGATCGTGACTAATTAGTTATGTTACTTCGTGGATTAATTAGATACAATGTGAATGATTTTATTAATTTATAATTTATATGTTGCTGCGTTTAAATAGCAAATAAATAAATAACAAACATAACCTCTCAAGAAAGTATTTATATTATTCAATTTTCTTGCGTTTACAATTACAATTTACTTATTTTCAAGATAATTCTCGCACTTACCGCCACTTTTCTCCTGCTTCGTTTTTATTTTCCCCAACATTATTTTATTAATTAACGAGATATTAACCTAACAATGAAAAATAATGATACGTCTGCACGAACGCACGAACAGTGTTCGTGTTCAATCAGCTGTTTCTATCGAAACACGTCAGCTTTTGCGCTGTGTAGATTCGAGAACTGACGGCGGTAAGTTTAAAGATAGTCACGTAGCTCATGAGACATTGTTAAAAACTTACAGACGTTCAATAGACAATTGCCTAGCAATCAGTGATATGATGTAAGTTTTTAATAAGTTACTTATCTATCAATTACTAATTTTTAATAGTATATAAATATGCAAACTCTAATAGATTAATGCTCTTTAATGTTACCAAAGAATGATTATAGAGCACATAGTATATACACTGTTTTGTGTATTTCTTGAAGAATCTATTCTATTGCATGTCCCCGTGACAATGACATATTATGTTGAAAATCTTGGCAAGGATCAATGGCAACAAAAGTAAGATTATAATAGTCGTTTACTGAAATTTGAGAATGTTATAAATCAAATATCGCTAAATGATTTATTAGACGTGATAGTTTTTAGTGTTAATCGAATTAAATTCTGCTGTTTTAATTCAACATTAGTTCGTTTAAAACATATGAGTTTGATATAAAATTATTAACAATTTCTCGATAAATTATTTAATCAAAATGTATAAAATATACATATATATGTAATACATAATTTCTTATATGATATATAAATGTACAGATCATATAAATTGAAAACAATTCTATGATAAGTGTAATATCCTACAATGAAAAAAATTTAATACAATAATATATATTTATTATGTAACAAATATTACATTATTATACAATAAATATTTATTATGTAATTTTTTATTTATTTTAATATTGTTTTAAACTTGTGCGATATGTTCTAATGGACATAATATAATACAGACACTCCTTAAATACATAATTATTCACAGAATTGCAATTTGTATAAAATGTAATCACACTTTATGTCATCACAAGAAATCAGACATAAAGTGTGATTTTTATACAAATTGCAATTCTGTGAATAATTATATATCTAATCTTCTTGACATCTACTAAGATGAATTACTCCACTTTTTAATGTTTTATTTTTTTATGTTTTACTTCCATAATAATCAGTTTTCTTGTACCGCCACATTTTATACTTCATCTCTGGCAATTTGTGAATAACACAATCTTTTCAGGTATGTGAACATTTCGTTATATATCTATATTGCTAAAGAGAATTCCAAAAAAAGTTGAAACGTTCAAAATAAAAATTCTATCATCATTTATCGATAGAATATTCGTAATTTTCATTATTTTAAGATCTTACGCCTGATCACCTGCGTTTGATTCTCATTAATCTTGATTTATGTTAGTTATGTTTATAATTATTTCAAAATTATAAAAATTCAATTATTGTAATTATTTTCTATCATTCTATTTATTATTGCGACCACCAAGAGTTTTATGTTAGTATTTCTTTAACGATGTATTATACATGAATTTTAAGAACGATGCAAAAAATAATTTGTTAAAAAAATGAATAACATTGAACAAAGAAAAATTTTAAATAAATTGTTAAAAAAAACTATGCCATATAAAAATTATTCATATTTTTTAATTATTTTTATTATCATATTTATTACGTATTAATTAAAAAGTCACTGACAATCATTATAATAATTTCAATAATTATTCCGATAATTCTAACGTCGCAATTGCGAGTCTCCGAGGTTTATTCAGCTATGATGGGAAACACGCGGAGCGGAGCGGTGCAGTTTGCTCGGCTCGAGGCTGAAAATAGTCGTCGCTCCGCTCAGCTCAGCATAGCTCCACTCAGCATAGTTCCTCGAGCTCCGACAAATATTCCGTCGCGGGGGTCCGATTTAAAGCGGTCAGGAAAACAGGAGACTCGGCACCCCGAAGAACCCCTCGGCTCGCGGGTGTAAGATATACGATTTTTCGCGCCCTTGTGCAATAATGATGCGTTTGTTGTGCGTGTGTTCGTAAATTTCTACGTGAGATTGCGTAGAAAATTTTTTCGTTGATTTGTGACAAAATAAAACGTTATCCTGAGATGAGTCTTTTCGGGATGAATCGCGATTAATTCTATCTCTTCTCATTCGCGGACACGTGGTTTCAAGACCAAAACCACCGGTTGCACCCTGTTAGGGCGCACATGTTGTGTGTGTGTGTGTGTGTGTGTGTGTGTGTGTATAACTATGTGCGTAATGCTTTGAATGATGTGTATGTGGAAAAACGTAGTGTTTTTTTTTGTAGTAATCCGGCTTTTTTAAGTAATTAATTAATTCTATGGAATAGTTTGTTATTAGGAGTGTTATAAATGTAACTTCTATATGATGAATTTGAAACACCATAAAAAAAATATCATGCAAACATGACAATGATTTTGTAGCTTTAATACGCTACATAATCAAACTACACAATTAAATTAATTTTAAAATAACAATAGTAATAAATTCAAAGCTAATAAAAGTCAGCGCAATACTGGTATGGAAAGATAACTTAACTCCGTTGTTCTCACATTTAAAACTTGGAATAAAGAATTAAATTCTGCCGGTTTAATTTAATACAATATGTTTACTGATGGGCTTCTTATAATTATGACAATTAAAGTTTAATAATTTATAATAAAGAAGACTTCGTAGAACAATGGAGTTAAGTTATCATTCTATACTAATACTGCGCATCCTTTCTCGCGCTGACTCTTATTAGTCTTGAATTTATTATTATTATTTTAAAAAGTGAGTCCTGTGTGTTAAAATATTCTATTATCAATTTTAAAAATAAGTTTGGTTAAATAATAATATGGATAAATGCTTTATTACTCGCTAGAAGAAGCTTAATATGTTTCGAATGTTAAATATTATTTTCGCAATTTTAAATTCAGCAGACAGTCTTAAAATTAGAAAGTCGGTTTTATATTCTTATGTAATGCTGCTTTCTGAAATACCTCTGCCAGAAATGACGAAAAGACGTAAAAATGTTCCGAAAGACGAAATATTTTTCAGTTATCAATGAAATCTATTAATATTAAATTACTCAAAAGGTTTTTTAACTTAAGTAGGTTTTTTTAACAATTGCTACATTTTTGTTATTCAATTAAAATTCTGAAGTACTTTCTCTCTCTCTCTCTCTTTCTCAACTGCAGATAGAGGAAATGTATTTCACTATTATTTCACTTTGATGTTACTTTGTAATACCATCGTGAAATAATATTGAGAATAATAGTAAATCGTTTCCGATAAAATATATATTCAATACCGCCAACAATGAAGATAAACGAAATATTTATAGCACGCATGTTAGAACATATAGATTTTATCGATTTTCAATGAAGTTTTTATTAATTCATTCTAAAACGATTTTATCAGAAGTGCAATAAATACCCATTAATGTGGATCCAATTACTATAAATAAATATTTAAGAATTTTTAAAAATAGATATTCACATGTGCTTTACAAAAAATATATCTTTAACCTTCAATTATCATATTAAACGTGATAACGAGGAAACGAGTCTCATATGGGGATATTTCGGTAAGCCATCACGGATGCATCTATTTCTGCTTGCTGGAAATAAACTCTCAGAGAAGGTAAAATCAACCAGGCGATCGACAATTCTGTGTCGATGCATTGCAGCGTCGCTGCCAAACTAGGTTTTTTTACTATTCAAGTGTGTGAGAGAGAAAGAGAGAGAGAGAGAGAGAGAGAGAGAGAGAGAGAGAGAGAGAGAGAGAGAGAATACAAAGATTCTATGTTCAATAAAAATATAAACAAGACATAAAATATTATGAAACGTATTCAATATTTTTATGTAATTATCGCTTGATGATTTTAATTTCGTAAAAATAAATGAAATATTAACAAAACATCTTAAGATTCTAATTTTTTATATTTTAAAAACGTTACTGTATTGTATATTATAACAAAAAAATTTTTATGGAATATCATATATTTATTGCAGATTTATTTTTATCATTCGTGTGCTATGTTGTGCGCGATCCATTCACTGTAATGAAAATCAAAGAAAATAACAAATGTGTATACATTATGACAAATTATTAAACATTAATTATAATAATAATTGTGAAAAGCCGATCAGTGAACATATTATATTAAATTAAACCGATAGAATTTAATTCAGCATAAAAACTATAACATTAAATAAATTTTTTAATAATATTCGATATTTATAACACACATTCCCAAATCACAGAACAAACTATTATATTGTTAAAATCTTATTTCATTGCAACGCCATAATTAAATAACTGTTATTCGTACTACTTGTGTGAAAACTAAAAGCTATTTAAATGTGCTTAAATTAATGTTAATAACTTGTATTCCATTTATCGCTCATATTTAGTGTAATAATATTGCTTGCAAATATTATTGATCGATATTTTTGACCTTTATATTCAAATCGAAAGAGGAGTTAATAACCAGAAAATTTGTGCTTTTTATACTTTACTCGCAATATAAGCGAATTAGATCAAATCAATCTTAAATTAGGCGTTTTATTTATAACATTTTCCGCCTGTGCTCTTGTAATCCAAGATACTTTCTAATTCTGTAACGTAATCCGTTGAAGCATTCATTTATGACTTACTCATAAACACTCGCTTTTGCGTTCATCAGTGAAATAAAAGATGTGTTTGCTTGAAACTATTTTTATACAACTACAAAATCATCGGAATATACGTGTCTCGTCGAGTTTTAGAATTTTAATAACATGTATGAACATTAATAATCGAAACTATTTGGAAAATAGTTAACGCTACTCTATTTTCAAAGATTAATTTAATGAATCCAATTAATATGAAGAGCCAAGTTTTTCTCTAATTAAAAATACAATATATAGAACAGAAAAATTCAAATTGTCAAATTAAAAAACCATTCACATAGAAGACCATTCCATTCTACTTTCAGTTATTGCAATATAAGTGACAACATAATAACACGTTTATGATGTACGTTTTCATCTTCGAAAACCACCCTTTATCCCTATCGCGTTATTTAGATTTATTGGAAAGGTAAAAAAAGAAAAACTGTTCAACAATATTTCACGGTGAGACGGACGGCACCGTAACGCGAAAACCATGTAATATAGTCACATAACGTGGGATTTTTCGCGTTAACGGAATCTCGAGCATGCGGAATTTGATTGAAGGTGTTGGGCGCTTGCGCGAGAGACGTCGGCGAACGGTCTGGGTGCCATCCGATCAGCAGTGGGTGATCGTCGGTGCCCTACGACGGTTCAGCGTGCCGACGTTGACATCATCGTCGACGTCCTTGACAAGACAAAGAGGCCGGGGAACTGTGTGTAGTGACGGGAGCATGCCGTCCACGCGGAACTGTGAATGACCACCGCGTCCACTTCGAGCATCGATAAGGGTGCCTCGGACACGAAGTGACACGCGAGATACACACGCACACCCGCATACGCACGCACGAGAGCGCAGGGTGACGCAGACGGAGGAGGGTCGTCGCGTGAAAGCGCGTCGAAGGGATGGCCGACAGCGAGGGTGGCTCCGAGCAGGACGACGTATCATTCCTCCGCACGGTAAGTCTTACTTTGTTGTGTAAAATTTGGGATGGCGCGATAGAATGGGACCATTGGTTTCAAAGTTTAAGAAGGATGCTGGAGAAACTGTAGACCAGAAAGCTCACAGTATCAGTAATAATGTAAAGTTGCTATCTTTTGGAATGCGAAGGAGAGGAGCTGGTATCTAAAGATGCTGACAGGAATCTCATGATTAATGATCTAGGAATGTTGAGGAAATTGTTTATCAATGCTGGAAAGATGAATTTACATGAAAAGAATTCTGATCTCTTTTCATGCAAATCAGAAACGCATTTTTTATTAACGTGTATTTTTTCATTAACAATTTAATTATAATTAAGTTTCTTTACTGGACCCTACATTATTCAACAACGTAACGTTATTTAAATAACTAATGAATATTAAAAAGAGTTCATGGTTTCTCGCTTCAACGAATCTATTCGTGATAAACTGGACAAAGATCAAGTAGCTTCATTAATAACTCTGCAAAGTTCACATAAAAGATGGACGTGATATGAAAGGTGTAAAGGTGATGTTTATCGATAGATTTGAAACGAGCCGAGTGTTAATATAACAGCCAGTATATACTAAAAGCGCGTGAGAACGCGGAGGTGATTCGCATTCAATGATTCACTGATGTGTATGTGTGAAAATGAATGAATGCCGATGCAGTCGGTGGAAGTTTGTTTGCACTACAAGAGATGGACAGACTATATGCATTGCGCGAGCCGGTGTATTGCACTGATGCAGTACAATGATAATATTATCATATTATAGCGTACTTATAATTTCTGTAATGTATCTCGGTGAAAATGTAGAAACGTTATACAATAATCTGAAAAATAACATAAAAACAAAGGCTCAAATAATTTATAAAATTAATATAATAAAAATAGGGCTACGAGTCAAACAAGGTCTTAATGCTGAGTTATCATAAGACAAAAGAGTTTATTTCTACATACGTTTCGACCCTAATTGGGTCATTTTCAATGTTAAAATTGATATAATATAAAAATCAAATAATCATTCAAATAACAATCTTAAAACAATGTAATCTAATTTAAAAAGTAACATAAAAGATTAAACGTGGTGTATGTACATCAATAATTGTAGAAGGTTAAGATTGTTGTTCAAATGATTATTTGATTTTTATATTAATTTTATGAGTAACATTGAAAATGACCCAATTAGGATCGAAACGTATGTAGAAATAAACTGTTTTGTTTTATGATAACTCAGCACCTTGCTTGGCTCGTAACCCTATTTTTATTATATTAATCTGAAAAATGTTTAATTTTAGAAATTTAATAATTAAAGTTATGTAATACATTATGTTTTCATTTAAATTGAATTACAATGTACTTTTTAAAAAAATTAAAATTATGAAGTATTTATTTAATACCCAGTAAATTCGGACTAACAATAACATAACAATTTCGCATTCAACAAAATAACTGTAATATAATACAAATTCTATATAATAATTATATAGGAAATTATACAATGATGTCACGGCACTGTTAGTTGATGTTTGTAGAAATAATTTAGTAATTTGTATTGATGACGGGTTCAACTTTAAGTAAATTTCAGAATAGTTTACCTGAGTATTTTCAATTTATGTGTTCAATTTAAATGTTCGCATGTAATTTTTTACGTGGAAAGTCATAACAAGAAAAACTGTATGTGATTTTAGCGAACTGTGGAAGCACTTAAAGTACCTTGCAGCACAACCTTGACCTCGTTCGACCTACAGAGATCATGCGCGTGAATACAGCCTTGTAGTTGTGTCATTGCGTCATAATATTTAATTTATGTTTATGTTATCTATTTATTTGATACTTATAATTAATTATCATACGAAGTAAAATTTATATGCAGACATTTTAAATATTTCACAAATGCAAATATTCTTCCATAATTATAAACTACTAATTATGTTTTATTTTTAATATTTCATTAGCATTTAAATTAAAAAATTTTAAATAAATATATATTTAATAAAAATAATATATATTTCATAAAAACAAAGTTTAAAAATTAATTACAAATTGTACAATTTCAAAAATATTCAACTCATCATACAAAATTGGTCACAAATTGTACAAAATTGCATATTTCCTTCGTGTTCGTTACAATTGTCTTACTATTCTCTTTCATTTTTATCTAAAACTCGATGCTTTAAAATCCTAAAATATATATATATATATATATACACCAAAGGTGTATGTATACACATAGTAATGTATTATCGATAATATTTCGTGCAACTTTGAAATAAAATGGAAATTTAAAGGTTACAAACGTGTTCCAATGAGCAGAAATTTTCAATATGTTGTTTTATCAGTCACAGCTTATTTTCTCATATTTTTCATATTATATCTGTTTTGCTTCTTTTGTATAACTGACGGATTTTAGAATATTTAATTATTTCGACAACGTCTGCGTTTTCTTCTTATCCTCCTCCGTACCCTCCCACACCTTCCACGTCGTTTATTCTTTTCTCTTTCTGCCAGACGTTTGTACTTCAGCTTCTCTTCCTCAGGCAAAGTGCACCATTCCTTGCCGGCCTGACGGGCGACTTCTGCCACACGTTTGCCAGGCATTTTACAATACATCTCAAGATAAAAGATGATAAAGGGATTCTGTGAGACAATTCTTCGTCTTATTCTTCTAGATCTAATTCTATTTCTCTTTCTATTTCTCTGGTCACAACGGCATAGAGCTTTCCTTGCGGCCCTTCGTCTGCATCGATTAAAACATTTTGTTTTCTCAGCATCTGCCTCCTTCTTCTGCTCGCACGTCTTTTTATTCGTTTGTTCAAAAACACCTCTGCAAAGTATTTTAACCGGTTTATCTCATTATTGTATTCCATTATAATTCATTGTAAATTATAATGCATACAAATATATACAAATTAATTAACATCTATAATATTCAATTCAAACGAATTGTTAATATTCTCTCTAAATTAATTGTTAATGCGCGCATTTTTATTATGCATTTAGCGCAATATGTATTACCGATGATTAAAACGATCGAAATACTTGATTTTCACAAAATTTTCGGTTTTTCTTCAAAGTCGACTACTATTTGACTCACTTTACAACGAGTGGGTGTAAATTTTATCACCACGAAGTACACATAGGATGTTCTGGAAATCATAATCGGGAAGGAGGTAATTCCTCAGGTAAAAAAATAAATTGAAAATATAGTATAAAATTTTTTCGCACATTTTTAATATTTTTTCAATTAATAAAATAAATACATTATTGAAATTTATTGCATTATTTTAAATTATATCAAATTCAGACTGGTCTAAAAATAGCACCGAATCATGATTGAATAAGAGCAGATTGTAGCTATTTAAGTACTTGCGTATTTAACGAATGTTCAAACTTGATTTTTTTGAAAACAGAACTCTATACGAAAAAATTTAATTTATATTTTTTACTTACTTTTACACGAGTACTAATCACCTCCTTCTCGGTTGTATTATAATTTCTGAAACATTTTGTATACATAAAGCATACGTAACGTTAAGCAAAAAAATCGATTTCTTTTCCGGAAGGATGGCTTTGATTATCAACACGAGTGCTATCTTCGCGGGGTTAAATAGCCTTTCACATTCTTAAAGAACTGTTGCGGCGAAATCGCGTGTAAAGATACATTTCCATTAGATTCACATAACGACGATAACGTGCCATGTAAAATCGATGGAAACTATTCGTGTTCTTATATGAAATGTCACATCCGCATTTTTCGACAGGCTATCTTCCCTGCGAATGGATTATGTACCCGGACACGACAACGAAGTACAGAATATCGCTCACCTGTCATCAAATGTGCTTTCATTAATATTAGGATCCATCATTTGCTGTCATAATTTTCACTTGATAATTTGATTTGGTATTGAAAAGAAAGTGAAATGTCGTCCGCACGAAAACATCTGAAGCTTTACGAATTTAATTCTCTCACTTCGCACGCTCGAGAATAGTTGATGAGTATCGATTATCAACATTGCGATAACAAGAATTTTCCAATAGGATCAAATATCAAAAGTGTGCGCGCCATATCGGATACGGTTAGTTCCGCGTGTGAAGTTAAATTTGTATGTAACTTTGTAATTGCGATCATTTCAACTTCGTCATAAAAATTGCTTCTTAGCAAGATAATTATTTAAGAAAAATTAAATTTTAATTTACTATGATTTGTTAATTCATGTAAAGTTTGAATTAAAAAATTTATAATGCAACTTTAAGATTAAGAAAAATAAATTATTCAAATTAAAAAAAAATAAATTACTCAAATTTTTGCAGATAAGGTAAAAAAATATGTGTAACAATGTAATAATATCTCGAAATTCTTTCATTAAAGTGGATATAACTTTTAATTAATTACATTTCATCTTAATGTCACCTTCGAGGAGACACTTATAGTAAGTCGAGTGATTCATTGTGCAGTTTGCTGACAGTACTTTGCAACACGTGCTATGCACGTCGCGCGCATAGAAATCTAGCGAAGTTTCCGGCACATCGCATATGTTTTATCGTGGTTCTTCTTTAAAGTCGCTTCTTCAAAGCTAGTCGCTTTTAGTTAATTTTAGAATTTAATGTGACGCTGTTCTGTCTGATCGATAGCTGTCAGCTCGCGTAGCTTTCATTAGTGATGTCGCATCGAAAAGTGATGAATTTATAATTAATATACCGCGATGCAACGTGCGTCGGATGCATCGACTATCGAACAACAAACGATATACTACACGCACGATGGGGACACCTTTCTAAAGCCTCTTCCAGTTCAGTGGTGCCGTCACGAGGCTCACTTTTTACCGATATGTTTATCAAACGATCACTTTATATGTTGATATTTCTGATGAATAATGGAAGCAACGAATTGTTAAGTTAACTTGAGTAAATTTTAGTTGGAAAGGATTAAATCAAGCTTCGAATTTTTAGAAACGATTACTTCAAATAAATTTATATCTTCAGGATTTTGATTTTAACAATATTTAAATTTCTTTAAATATTGTTCAATTGTATATGTGATAACTTTCTCATATCACGCACTAACTTTTTTTCTGTACATCTGAATAAAAAAAACCTTGAAATGTGCAATATAAATGTGAAAAGATTAAATATGATTTATGATTATTCGTTGGTTTGATGGAATTGTAGGAGTTATCTGCTTGTGAAATGCAGGTTTATCCTTGACCTATACCGCAATATGTGTTTCGATCGTCAACCGACTCCGGAAGTAAACGATGTATTTGGTTCATTATCAATGCATACGTCGCTCGTTTATCTACTAAATTACCAACAATTCTATTCTAATGTTAAGAGAAAAAATTAAATATAAAATCGTATGCACTTATTTATATGTGTTTCCATAATCTCTGATGTTATACTTATTAACAGTAAAATCAATATCTTAAACACCGCAGGAAGAAATTACATGTTTGATGCAATTATAATAAAAAAAATTTAAATAATAGAGAATTCTTAATTTTTATTTTATCGCGTACATTATATATGGAAACACAATCACGAATTGGAAAATATTTTGAATACAAATATTTCTTCATATAATATCTAATTAATGTTAGCAATTTATAAAACCACAGTCCGCGTCATCAGTGAATTGACCGATTGCATTTTATTAATATCTCGATAAACAAGATTAGGATTTCTTGCCAAATTTCCAGCGAAAATTTTCGGTACTTCGCGTGTTTCAAAAGTAAATATACGATCTCACATATGGCGAATCGCGTGCCATTTCGTTTAACCCAGCAAGAAGTTATGTTAATGTGTCCTTTAACATTATTTATGCATTTCTCTCCGTTGCGTTCAATTTTTTTTAAACTTAAACAAGTCAGGAATGTGCGTGCACATTTTTAGTTACACCCACCGTTGCATTGCATCCGATAACCGAGAATATTCGGATTATATTCTTACTAAAATATAGAGAAAAAAAAAGAGTGAATATAATTGTGACGACACAGGTAGGATACAATTAATACGGTGGTGTAAAGCAATTTCATTTGCACGAACGGTCCTGTGAGCCGGGTTCTGCAATCGATTTCAATTTAACTCTATAATCGGTTGATTGCCTTAGATACGTTGTTATCACATTCTTGATTGCCAATAAATCATACTGATTAGCGATTGAAGAATAATTGAACGCAAATTGAAGAATAATTCAAGTACGAATTGCTTGCAGGTATTAACAATTTTTTAATCAAAAACTGATAAACGCGCGTGCATGTTTAATCTATTTTAATTTCATACAATGTACTTCAATTTTCTAATAATATAATAAAGATAACATTTTCTTTAATAATAAAATAAAGAGAACATTTTCTGAAAATGTTTTATGTATATATTTGTGATAAATTATATAATTTAATATGAGATTTTTAATTGGATTATATATTGCTTTATTTAGAACGAAGGTAAAAAAGAAAGCACTTAGATGATTGCTAGACTGTCATATTAATTTTCTTCTCGCACCATTAAACTGGGCTTGGAAATTGTTAAATACAGGACGATCTTATCTTAGCAACTCATTATATGTAATTTATTATATATAGGTGTGTACCGATTGAGTAATGAAGTCATCTGATCTAATCATATTACAGAAATACGAGATAAACGACAATTCTTTCTGAGACTTTTAAGTTTTATCAGCTTCTACATTCGCTCTCATATATTTTTCATTCATTTTGTCGTTCAATTAACTATTCTCTTTTCCCTCATTTCCTTTTTCTCTATCGTGTCTTAAGTTAAACTTAAAGGGCATGAATACATAATTCTTTGTTTACAATAGCTGGCCGAGTGTAAAGGAAAATAAAACCGTCGATGTAAGAAATAAATATTTTGAGATTGCAACTACAGAAAAGGGCAAAGAGGATGGAGCTTGAAAAAGTCCAGAGTACAGAGTAAAATCGAATACAAAGATGAACAAAATCTACGCATTCAAGGGTTAAAATCGAACGACGCAAATTGAGTGACTCACTCGACGAGCTTTTCGAGGCGCGATATTATTGCAAACCTGTATTAAATAACGCCGTTTTCCACTTCTCGCGGTGACGCATTCAAAAATTACGAAGTGCATTCGAAGCCGGTATACTTGTGTATGTCCGGTCCTCATGCATTCCTGAGGTCGTCCAAATTAATTTTGGCACGGCGGCCGTGTTCTGTCGTTCGGCTGGCAACATAATTCATGCGATTTCGCAAAAGCTAATTATTACTATCGCAGTGGAAATGCTTTTTAAAATGACATCATTCAGATCAATGATATCAGTTCGTCATCTGACGACATCCTCATTGAGCCTCGATTCCATATTCGCAAAATTCTACGGATCGTACTTTGTAGAACCATCTCTATTATGGATTGCAAAATTCTTAGATGGTATTGCGTATTATTGCAGCACATCAACGCGATGGAATCTCGAGAGAAATTCGAGATCTTTTTTAATTGCGATTAACATAAATTTCGAATTAAGCAATAGAAATATATGTATATATGTACACACACACACACGCATGTGCGTGTATATATATAGTTAAAGTAATTATTTGAAGATCTACATGAACAATGAATTATCTTTTGAGAAATTTTATAAAATTATTCAAAAATTGACGTTTTAATGCTCGTCAATGCCATTCTGGGTATGGCAACTTTTTTCCAATGCTTTTTCCACATTCCTATAATATTTTTATTAATAAAGATATATATATAACATTTGCTAGATATCATTATATTGTATTTCTTAATACCATCTGACGTTTGGATTGAAAAGAATTTCATAATATGTTTATTTTTATAAAAATTATAAACAATAAATATATTCTATACTCAAGTATGTCGTAATGTGACATAGAGGTGAAATTCGCTTTCCTTAAAAAGTAAAGTAGATAGATTGTTATGCAGAACACATCTAAAGATATCATTTAAAATTTACAGGAGGATATGGTATGCCTGTCCTGTACCGCAACAGGAGAGAGGGTCTGCCTGGCAGCCGAGGGTTTTGGCAATCGACATTGTTTTCTCGAAAATATCGCAGATAAGGTAAAAGCGAGCGCGAATTTCGCAAACAATGTCTCTCATCTCGTCTTTGTGCATGCTTAATCTCTCTTCTCTTCCAGAACATACCGCCGGACTTGTCGCAATGCGTGTTCGTGATAGAGCAGGCCCTCTCGGTGAGGGCCCTGCAGGAATTGGTTACCGCTGCCGGCTCCGAGACGGTAACGTATAAATTATCTGCTTAATATCGTACACTCGTATGACTTCAGCTTTGCTAACGAAAACTCGTAGATTCAGGAAATAGTGATAGTTTCTACTTGCCATCAATGAAACAGCGACTCCTTCATTTCAAGGGAGGTGAATAATTCGAACATGTGATTACGAATGACGAGGCTCATACAGCCGAGCTTGATTCATACGATCCGCTAATTGTAGTTTACGCGATCACCCGCGTTTCGCGATTAGAAGCTCTTTACATTCCAAATTAATGGTCAAATATTAGGCTGTTACACGCGCTCGACCTGCATAGGAGTGGGCCATAAAACCCGCCCTCTTTTGCCAGTCTCTGTGTAAAAAGTCCCGGAACAACACACAGGTCTAAAAGATGTTTAAGAAAGAAGAAACGCTGAATGGTATCCGAAAAGATTGGGATGTCTTCTAGTGTAACATCTTTACAACGTCTGTTAGATCTTTAGGTTTGCTCAATTTTTCCGCCGAATAATTTCCGAAAGATTCCTTATACGGAATAGCTTCTCTTCAATGCATCTGCAAGCAACCCCCCCCCCCCCGCCGCACCCCTTATCCGAATGATTGTGGCATGTGTCCATAGTCGTGTAAAAAGATTTTACATCAATTTCATCAATTTCATGTTTTATCATTCTCTGTTGATGGTTCCTATCTGTGATTTTGTCACTCAAAACATATCAGCATTGTAGAAAGAATAGAACATCATCTAAAAATTTAATCGAGATCCATTATCATAAATAATCGCGAAATGTATTATTTCCCTTTTTCTTTTTCTGTGCTTTTTTCTTTACAACAAATTTAAATTCGACACTTGACGAACGAGATTCATTACCTTTTATGTTTTTCTTTGCAGCGACAAGACAGTTTAGTAAGTATAATTTTCGTACCGTCTGCGGGGCGCCGTAACGTGCTCTTGGGTAAAACGATCATTTGTTTGTGTGTTAGAACATCGTAATGTCCGATCGAGTTTGGGTGAAGATACAAGTGTAGATAAGTACGTTCATTTCATGGCAAAGGCTTCAGCCAAATTTCGAAATACGATAGTCTGTATTCATGTCTCTATTTAACGCCACTTAAATTCCACATTGCATTACGTTGCATTTATACAACCTAAAGATATAGACTTACAAATTAAATAGTAATAATTTTTTAAATCTAATTTACATTTTTTAAGATAAATAGCTGTATTGTTTTGATTTTTGACATTTATATAATAGAATTTCATAGAGTTATTTAATATAGAATTTTAATAATAATTTACTTTTTACAAAAAATTATGTAATAATATTTAATTTCTCCTAAATTTTTTTTCATCAAATACCGAGATGTTATTTCACCCATCGATCAATTAAGCTATCATATCTGAAAACTACAGTTAACATTAATATAATATATTGGGATTAATAACAGCAACCGCTTTCTTTCGTTTGACTGCATAATGTCGTATTAACATCTACATTCGAAAACGCGTTTAGTGCTGTGTCTTCAATTTATGCCTCGTAAGCTTCGCATCGTAGCCTGACCAGCACTTATGGCCTTCTCTTATCAGTACGCTTGTAGAAGTTGTCTAAGAAACTGTTATTTTGCGAACTATTAAAATCTCGTACGATATATGGAGAGGAACATTAGCATGAGGGGTTGCAAGGGCTTTGACCAATCCTTTGATGCTTCCAGGGAAAGGGCACCGGGTCAGGGCACAGGACCTTGTTATACGGTAACGCCATATTATTGCGACATCTAAACAGCGACATGGTAAATTACTCTTCTTTATAATAACGCTGTTATGCCACATTAATTTTTCATGGTTACGTAAATCTATGATCGTATACTGCAGTACCTGGCGTGTCTATCCACGAGTTCGTCGAACGATAAGCTAGCCTTTGACGTCGGTCTACAGGAACATTCTCATGGTCAGTGCAGCGTAATTACGCTTCAACTCTCAATAAATTCTTTTATCGAAGTTAAAGTTATTTCTTTCTATTCCGGCATTGGCATAATATATCTCTTTATTAAACATTCATGAATAATTACTTCTTAAATAAAATTCTTCTTAAATTATAACTTTTGACAGAATTGAAGCAAAATTGAAGTTTAAAGTTGCATGTAAAGCTAGTAAACTTTTGACGAGTCGAGAAGTATGAATGGAATCTCGTGATAGTTCGAAATTTCTTAAAGTTTTACTCTCGAAGGTGAGGCATGTTGGTGGACTGTGCACCCCGCTTCCAAGCAGAGATCCGAGGGTGAGAAGGTACGTGTGGGTGACGATCTTATTCTGGTATCTGTTGCGACCGAACGATATTTGGTAAGTGTTTGACAAAAGATTATAATATTTCAAAGGATTTCTTGTGAAATAGAAAAAGAATTCATATCTCTCTCGTTTCAGCACACGACGAAAGAAAATGACCTGTCAGTGGTGAACGCATCTTTTCACGTGACGCATTGGTCGGTACAGCCATATGGAACCGGTATCAGTAGAATGAAGTACGTCGGTTATGTCTTCGGTGGTGATGTGTTGAGATTCTTCCACGGAGGCGACGAGTGCTTGACGATACCATCGACATGGAGTCCAGCACCCAGTCAAAAGTAAGCTCTTTTAGAGGGATAAAATAATCTCTTTTATAATTACAAGAGTAGCGTAAAATTATAAAAGAAATTATCGTTATTTAAATAAAATAGGAGAGAGGATAGAAATAATCGTTTTACAGATATTTTCTTCGTGGTTTTACAGCCTCGTAATCTACGAGGGCGGTAGCGTGATGAGCCAAGCGAGGTCGTTATGGAGACTAGAACTCGCCAGGACAAAATGGGCGGGCGGCTTCATCAACTGGCTACATCCCATGCGGATCAGGCACTTGACAACTGGACGTTATCTTGGTGTGAAGGAGAACAACGAGCTCTATCTGGTCGATAGGTTAATATTTATTTTTAGAAAAGTTCAAGGGTCACGGCGATTCTTAGAGGATCATGATAATGTTTCCGAAATTCCGGATTTTTTTTTCCAAGGAACGAGGCGACAATTGAAACCTCGACGTTTTGGCTGCGGCAAGAGAAGGATGATCAAAAGATTGTTCTTGAGGACAAAGATCTGGAGGTCATCG
>NW_011627125.1:137345-264487 GCF_000204515.1 Acromyrmex echinatior | reverse complement strand
TGCCGATTATAAAGTATGGTGATTCTACCGTGATTATGCAACATGCCACCACGTGCCTCTGGGTGTCTTATAAAGTAAATAAAAATTAATTTTTCTAAATTTCTTCTAAAACTAAATGTCAAAAGTAATTAAATAATCACTTGTAATGAAAGTACAATAGTAATTCTCACGAGACTTATCGCGATATTGTTTTAGTCATACGAAACAAAAAAGAAGGGCGTTGGAAAAGTTGAAGAGAAACAGGCAGTACTTCATGAAGAGGGTAAGATGGACGATGGTTTGGATTTTTCCAGATCACAGGAAGAAGAATCTCGCACTGCTCGCGTCATCAGAAAGTGCAGTAGCTTGTTTACTCAATTCATCACGTAAGTTTTTGTAGTTAAAATATTTTTAAAATGTAAAAAGAGATAAAAGAAAATTATGTACTATATATAGAAGTATGAAAGACAGATAAAAAATATCGGATATCAAGTAGAGAGAAAACGGGATAAGAGTTTACTAAAAATACCGAATACGTTTTAGAGGCGCGTCCATGTTTTTTCAAAATGTAAATCTTAATGAAATGGTAATGTGTCTTGAAGACTTGATCAATTACTTTGCTCAACCCGAGGATGACATGGGTAAGAAAATACTTTTACATAATATTTTTAAATCTTTCTTTTTTTCTTAGTACTCTCTCTTTTCAGATTACTTTGCTAACAATAGATTCTTTCAGAACACGAAGAGAAACAGAATAAGTTCCGAGCTCTCAGAAATCGTCAGGATTTGTTCCAAGAGGAGGGTATATTAAATCTGATCCTCGAAGCTATTGACAAGATTAACGTGATTACTTCGCAAGGATTTCTCGTCGCTCTTTCCGGCGACGAGAGCGGTCAGGCTTGGGATCAGATATCCGGGTATCTCTATCAACTACTGGCAGCCATTATCAAAGGAAATCACACCAACTGCGCTCAGTTCGCCAATAGTAATCGTCTGAATTGGCTGTTTAGCCGATTGGGCTCGCAGGCTTCCAGTGAGGGAACTGGAATGTTGGATGTACTTCATTGTGTTCTGATTGATTCGCCGGAGGCTTTAAATATGATGAGGGTAAATTGCTTTTGCAATGTAGATTAGCTATTTGACAAACAATAATATTCTCACGAATAAAGCTTTTATAGAATAAATTAAATTTAATAAAAATTTATTAGGTGTTGGAATTAATTCGTAGCGTTTTTAATGAAAAAATGTTATTTATTTCACATGAGCATTAAAAAATACATTAATGAAAGTACTTCCCATCACTTGTAAAACGCTACGAATTAATTCCAACACCTAATATATAAAATGGATTTAATTTTTTCAGGATGAGCACATAAAAGTAATTATTTCTCTGCTGGAGAAACACGGTAGAGATCCGAAAGTTTTGGACGTCTTATGTTCGCTATGCGTCGGTAATGGTGTCGCGGTACGCTCTTCACAAAATAACATTTGCGATTTTCTGCTGCCTGGAAAAAATTTGCTCCTCCAAACGCAACTGGTGGATCACGTGGCGAGCGTTAGACCGAATATATTTGTCGGTAGAGTTGAGGGCTCGGCTCTTTATCAAAAGTGGTATTTCGAGGTGACAGTGGATCACATTGAACAGACGACTCACATGATGCCGCACTTACGAATCGGATGGGCGAACACCGCTGGGTAAATTAAGTTAGATTACGTTTTTTAAGTCTTCATTTACAAAAATGTAAAGTAAAAATGTAAAGTACATGAAATGAAAGAACGATTTTGCTAAAGTATCTAAAAGTTTAACTATAGATCTGAAAATAATTTTGTTAAAATGATTATGTAAGATATATTCAAGTTGGTAATTAAAATATTAACATTTTTTACAGTCTTTCTTACTTATCATGCTTGAGTTTTCTACGTAATTATTTTAATAGTCCAACAAAAGTATTTTCATATCTGTATCTATCTAGATTTTTAGATACTTCAGCGAAATTGTATTTTGGCTATAATTTCTTAAAGTGATAGTTATATATCTTTGGTATTTAATTAAGTTTTAAGTATCGCATTATGAAGTTTAATAAAGCAAAATTTTTTCCTCGCAGTTATATGCCGTATCCCGGTGGTGGTGAAAAGTGGGGTGGAAACGGCGTAGGTGATGATTTGTATTCGTTCGGATTCGATGGCGCTTATCTATGGACCGGCGGTAGGAAGACGCAAGTAGTTCAAAGTGCCACCGAGCCTTACATACGAAAAAGTGACGTGATTGGTTGCGCTTTGGATCTAACGGTGCCGGTGATAACGTTTACTTTCAATGGCACTCACATTATGGGCTCTTTTCGGAACTTTAATCTAGATGGCATGTTCTTCCCTGCTATCAGTTGCTCGTCTAAACTCTCCTGCAGATTTTTGCTGGGTGGTGATCACGGTCGACTAAAGTTCCAACCACCGGAAGAGTTTTCGCCGCTGGTGGAGAGCCTGCTGCCGCAACAAATTCTGTCACTGGACCCATGTTTCTATTTTGGTAACATGAATAAGGTGGTTCTGGCGGGTCCATGGTTGGTCGAGGACGATACTGCCTTCGTTCCAGCTCCGGTCGATACTTCCATGGTCAACCTGCCTGCTTATGTCGAGCAGATTAGAGATAAACTGGCGGAAAACATCCACGAGATGTGGGCGATGAATAAAATCGAAGCCGGTTGGATCTACGGCGAGGTCAGGGATGATCTCAGGAAGATACACCCCTGTATAGTACAGTTCGAGCGACTACCAGCCGCGGAAAAACGCTATGATACTCAATTGGCTGTGCAGACCCTGAAGACCATTTTGGCACTGGGATATTACATCACCATGGATAAGCCCCCATCTAGAATAAAAACTTTGAGGTTGCCAAATGAACCATTTTTGCAAAGTAGTGGATATAAACCAGCTCCTCTTGATCTATCTGCGATCACGTTGACTCCCAAAATGGAGGAGCTCGTAGATCAATTAGCAGAGAACACGCATAATCTTTGGGCAAAGGAAAGAATCAGTCAAGGATGGACATACGGATTGAACGAGGATTCGGAAATGAGAAGAAGTCCCCACTTGGTACCGTATCCGAAAGTCGATGAAGCTATCAAAAAAGCCAATCGAGATACAGCCAGCGAAACCGTCAGGACTCTGTTGGTTTACGGATACATGCTCGATCCACCCACTGGAGAACAGCATGAGGGTGAGAATTTTAATCCTGGCTAAATATACTCGGTTATTTAAAAAAACAAATCAAGTTTATTTCATCAAAGATAACACTGTATCTTTTTTTTCAAATATTTACGAAACATGTATATGTATTATATATACATATATAAAACATTACTGCTATTAATTTAATATTAATTACAATTTGTAATAATTAATACAAATAATTTTTGTTCTCCTAAAGTCCTAAATTTTAATTTGTGTTTGATTGTTTGTAAAACTTTAATTAAAAATGTGTGCATTAAATTCAAATAGCGATTATCTTTTAGAGTTTTTAGATATTTTACATATTTTTTAAGATTTTTATATATATTTTTAAGATTTTGATAGATATATTATACGTATTAATATAATGTATTTACTTTCTGAAATTTCTAGCATTGCTTTTGGAGGCAAGCAGATTACGACAATTATACTTCAGGACTTACAGGGTTGAGAAACATTATGCAGTCAACAACGGAAAATGGTATTTTGAGTTCGAAGTTCTCACAGCTGGGCCTATGCGAGTCGGTTGGGCGAAAGCCGATTGTATGCCAGGAAGTATGCTAGGCAGTGATGAAAGTACTTGGGCATTTGATGGTTATAACGTAAGTGTCGATATAATTTCTCTTTTCATTTAATTTAAAAATTAGACAGACAATACTTATTGAAATTTGATGAAATAATTTTTCCAATCGTTAGAATGATAATTCGGCATTTTTCTAAAATATTAGATTTTTATTTTGAATTAAGTAATGAATAAATAAAATAAACAAATTAAATAAAAATATCTTTGCAAATTAAATTCAAATTTGTTTTACCTTTTATTAAAAAGCTACGCAATATTTTCCGTAATTTTAAATATATTGTAGCCACGAAAGGTGAGAATTTTATATAGACTTTAAAGTTCATTTTTTTTACTAATTTAAAGTTCGCGTTTAATTTATTTTTATAAAAATATTAATCAAGGAAGTTGCGTGCAATCATAGAAATTCTCATGTTGTAAGAATGCAAATATTAATTATAAGCGCTATATGGCTCTTATTGCGATCTCTGAAACATGAATAATCCATAAGAACATGAATGTCAGGTGACTAAAGTGCACGCTGGCACCCACGAGTCATTTGGTCACAAATATCAAGTGGGCGACATAGTTGGATGTTTCATTGACGTGGCAGACCGAACGATCAGTAAGAGTCCCATTTTCCAAATTAGCCGATCTTAGAGGCCCCACTATACGTATACACATCTTTTCTTTTCTTGAGTTTTCTCGTCACTACTACTATTGTCTTTGTCTCGCTCTATATGTTTCTTTTCATGTTGACTTTGGTTTTATATCTTACATCCTTGTCCCAAGACAAATAAAATCGCTGGTAATATTTCATTCGGCGAAGTGTGGCTTGATCTTTATCGATATCGAGGGAGGAAAAACCGCGAAATTTCCTCGAGATATTTTACTTAATATATATATTATGTCGAACCTTTAATATCGCATGAGTATAAATGACATCGAGAGCGATATTAACAGCAATAGAGAAGATAAATGTGTACAAGGTGTTTAAGACCGCGGACAAAAATAGAGCGGTTGGATTACCGGTCTGTCCTGATCTTCACGAGCGAAAGTAACCTTGAACTGGTGAACCATTCTGTTTTAAAGGAGGAAAAAGTATACTCGGGCACGACCGAAACATTCGGCAAACAATGGCAGATCGGAGACGTTGTCGGTGTTTTCCTGGATCTAATTGACCGAACGATTAGTAAGACGGAATTTTTAAGCGAACGCTTTAGCTGCCATATCTCAAGCTATACACATACGATTTGATCTCTGGTGATAGATTACTGGATACAGACATTGCGATTTTTAACACGAACCGTTTTGCTCTGCATAGTTATTCGCGTTAGTTAGTTAGATAGTTCTTTAACATAATATTAGATCTATAATATTATATTAACCGAGTAGATATTATGCAAATTGTATTGAAAACAAAAATATAACAGTGTAAAAAATTGAATAAAATTATACAAAATTAAAATAATATTTAATTTGCAGAACATATATATAATTTTATAATCATTTGATGTTCAAATAGATATTTATTAGGCAAAATTTTCGTGCCATGCACTTCGAGGAAGGGTCATTCCATTAATGCTTTCTTGATAAAAAAAAAAAACTCCGTTGTGACGGTTGCTTAAACAGCTGAGGAAATCATGCATTTTTCTCACACAAAATTATTTCATCTTGTTATTTTAACACACTTCTTTATGGGGTTAACCATAAAACCAGAAGCAGTCCTGGTTTCTACCATCATTAATAATACCGCATTCTCTCAAGTGACGAAAATCATAATCTGCCCAATGTCTTCTCCGGTATCCAGTACTCTACTCAGTGTTTATACTGTCAGCGACAACAGTGCTTCTATAATTCATACCTACTAATCACTAACACTAGGGTGACCCCAGATATTATATATATCGATCATATCACGTGCATTCTGAAACAGTAATCTCCGAATATACAATTGTTTTACGAACACAAAAACACACGATAAAACTTTTTCAAAAATGTCACAGCCTCTTTTTAAACTATTTATCTTTCTCTAAATATGATATTTTCTAAACTATTAATTACAAACTATTGCCAAATACTGCACGTGAACGTGTATGGGTTAAACTATCGAATAAAAAATATTGAAGAAGATCTCTCATTGTCCAGTTTATGAACTGTTAAAGTCTTAATTTTTTTATCTCTATATATATTTACATTTTGTTATTTTTTATTGTAAGAGCTATTACTTAATGCATCTCTCTTGTCTGTGTATGATAATATTGCACATATTTAATTTTTAGTACATCACTTTCAAATAACACCGCTTGCATGCGTATTTCGTTTGATTTTGTGTTAATGGGTCGTATGAGTAAAGATAAAATGAATGCTTTATCTTCGAATTTTGAAATATTTTAATATTTTTGTCCAAATATCTAAAACAATGAAGCAGATGCTTTTCATACGGCCTTTAACACCTGCTTTGCTGTAATTTGTATTTACAAAGTGTTTCAAGCCGTTAAGAGAATCTTATTAAAATTCCTAGATTATTTTTTTATACAAATCGTAAGAGCTTGCGTTTTATATGTGTCATAACATTTGATATTTACGAATTGTAATCATTATTTATCGCCTAAATAGATTTCTGTTTTTTTCTAATAAGTCGAAATGAATGTTTGACAGTTAAAATTATTGAGTAAAAGATATATTACTTGATAATCATTATTGTTACTTTATTTTGTACAATTTTCTGAATTATATTGTTCGTTTCGATTTTTCATAATGCTCAATGTAAGTATATCGCAATACAAATTTGCGAATTACGTTATAGGTTTCTCCTTAAATGGAGAATTGCTAATGGATGCACTCGGCGGTGAAACTTCTTTCGCCGATGTGCAAGGCGATTCTTTCGTACCTGCGTTTACCCTTGGCGTTGGGCAAAAGGCAAGACTAACATTCGGCCAAGATGTAAACACCCTGAAATTTTTTACTACTTGTGGTTTGCAGGAGGGCTATGAACCATTCTGTGTGTAAGTAACTTTGTTTATTAAAATGATTTATTTATTAAAATGAAATGCAGCAAGTGACAGGAAAAAATTAATGTCATTTATTCATTTTCTCAGGAACATGAATCGTCTAGTCACATATTGGTACACGAAAGATCAGCCCATTTTTGAGAACACCGACGACATGGCCGACACGCGAATCGATGTGGCTAGGATACCAGCTGGTTCCGACACACCGCCGTGTATGAAAATCTCTCACAACACGTTCGAAACCATGGAAAAAGCTAATTGGGAATTTCTACGATTGTCATTACCTGTAATTTGCCAATCTAGTTTCATAACGGAGGGTGAGAAGTTGCGCAGGTGGCAGGAGATTAAAACGCGACAGAACAGACTTTTAGCCGAGCAAATTGAGCAAGGGCAGCAGACAGCACCGTCGGGTCATTTAGAACAGATTATGAAATCCGGCTTCAGTATGAGCGATATCAAAGGTAATTACATAGAAATCATTAATTTAAAAATATGATTTATATTCGAAATGTATATTTATAATACATAAAAAATATTTAATTATAATAAAAATAGTTTGTGGCTTCCAAAATAAATCAAATATAAATAACTATATATATTTTACTTATATTTGAGAAATCTTTTTAAATTTATTCACTAGTTGTAATTTAAAAAAAATTTTTAGATAAATTAATTGATGAAAAGATTGATTGGTTTTTAAATAAAACTATTCAATCTAGCAATAATATTACAATATCTAGTAATGTTACAGTAATGATATACCGATTATAATATTATGCAACAAATTTAATACAAATATTATTGAATAGGATTGCAAAGAAATTATTCGGAAGATGCGGCTGAGGCGGACGAAATGATGAAAGAATCACCACTTCCTATGCAAAGAGGTAAGCCTGCCAGACCGCCCAGGAAAGGTTCACTTTATGGATCACGTTTAGATAACGCGATCAGTGATGCTGAAATGAATGGATATGGCGAGATGAATGGTGACATAAAGGACGAGAAGAAGAAACGCGGTCGCTCACCTTTTCGGTAAGCATGAATTATATTAATAACCATTATCTGTAGTAACTGTTGTAAAAAACAAATTGACTTCGATATTTTGACTTTGTTAGCAAGCTTAGCAAAGAAATGGAGGATGCACCGTAAGTTTTTTTAAGTTTTTTTTCCAACGTTATTATTAAAATATAATCATTAATATTTTTAATTCAATGTTCGATATCTCAGTAATTGAACAGCATTGATTTTATTTTATCTTGTTATTAAAATTTTATTTTTTTATTTTTAATAAATTATTTAATTGATTCTTATCGTGTGCGCAGGTTCTTTTCGCGTAAAACGAAATCACCGGAGACAAAGTCGAAAACGCCTGAGCCGCAAATACGCGCAGATATCTCAGATAAAAGTACAAAAACGCTCGGAAGCAAAAGTGCCAAAACTCCCCAAATTCGTGTCTCAACTGTAAGTGTATATAAAATGTGTAAATAAAATTATATTAGAATAAAAATAGTATTTGAAGATATTTTCTACAACTTCACGAAAATCTGAAGAAATTTTTTTTATCAATTCCGCAGACGATTTGCAACTTTTGAGAATATTAAGAATTTCGTAATATCTACAATTTCTCTTTATAGACGGACTTAAAAGTCGTCCCGCCACAAATCCCAGAACGTAACGTTCCCAAGGCGATGTCTGTTTTAACTGGAAGTGGCGTCGAAGCGATCGGCAATGAAATCTTCGACGCTGAGTGCATGAAACTAATGAATGAGTATTTCTATGGCGTTAGGATATTCCCCGGTCAAGATCCGACTCACGTTTATATTGGCTGGGTTACTTCGCAATATCATCTGCACACGAAGGATTTCAATTTATCTCGCGTGAGGAAAGCTTCCGTTGCGATTATAGATAATTACGATCGTCTCGTAGAGCAGTACGTTTTAATATATTTCTTATTATAGAATTTTTGCTAGAAATATAATTATAATGGTGCTCATCTAAAAAACAATGTTACAACATTGCAGAGTCGATAGACAAAGTTGTTATATGGTTCGAGCGGATGAACTGTACAACGAAGTCACTCAAGATGCATCAGGCAAAGGCGCATCTCAGGGTATGTTTGTTGGATGCTTTGTTGATACTGCCACAGGCTGGGTATCCTTCACTTGTGAAGGGAAAGAAACGAGTCACAAATTCAAGATGGAGCCAGACACGAAACTGTTCCCAGCGATCTTCGTTGAAGCCACCAGCAAAGAGATCCTACAGATCGAACTCGGCAGGACCTCGACAACGCTTCCACTATCGGCAGCTGTACTGCAGAATTCTGAACGACACGTGATACCGCAATTTCCGCCAAGATTAAAAGTGCAATGCCTCAAGCCGCACCAATGGGCCAGAGTGCCAAATCAGTCTCTTCAAGTACACGCCTTGAAGCTGTCTGACATCAGAGGCTGGTCAATGCTATGCGAGGACGCTATTTCAATGCTGGCTCTTCATATACCCGAGGAAGATAGATGTATCGATATTTTGGAACTTATCGAGATGGATAAGCTGCTTAGGTAAGACATTAGCGAGAAATTTGCGGCGGAAATTTTGAAAAACATTTTTCCCTTTACCTGAACTTTTCTCTCTTATATTAAAACTACAGATTTATATGAACTTATAGAAGTCACAGACTTACAGAAGTCTGTGATTAAAACAATGTACTTCTTTTGCACAGTTTCCATGCGCACACATTGACACTGTATGCAGCTCTGTGCTATCAATCGAATTATCGTGCGGCGCACGCTCTGTGCCAACACGTTGACCAGAAACAATTGTTATACGCGATACGAGCCGAATACATGTCCGGGCCCCTGCGACAAGGATTTTACGACTTACTTATCGCCCTACATCTCGAGTCACATGCGACGACGATGGAAGTGTGCAAAAACGAATACATAATACCGCTTGGTAAGAACTTGATTTTTAAAAATAGAAAATTGTGCGTATATCAAACATTAAAATTTAAAATTAAAATTTTTCGAAACAATTTTGAATATATTCTTTGATTATATCTTGTATATTTAATTGCTATATTTTTAAGAATTTATTTAAAAAATATATAATATATAGAGAGAAATATAATTATAAATTAATATAAATATAAAAATATTTTTCTTAATCTCTCGTTAATTAAAAATTTAATAAAAAAAACTTCTTATTTTGCCCATATTAAGATATTTTTTATGAGTCTCTGTGTAGTAATTATTTGTCTGTTACGTAGGTCAAGAATTAAAGGATTTGTACGAGAACTACGAAATGAAACACAGTCTCAGGTACTTAGAGACTGAGTCTATTCGACCACAAATGAAAATGACAGAGATCAGGTAAGTAAAATTTTTTCCCAAGTAGATGCGAGATCCTTTACTAATCAATTGCCATCAAGGAATGTTCCTTCCAGTGACCAAGCGATCGAGAACATAAAAAACCTATATAGTCCACACTTTCCACTCGATGTCGTGCGGGATTACGTGATGATGGCGCTCAACGAAGCTGTCGAAGTGAATCAGGTGCACAACCGAGATCCAATCGGAGGCAGCAACGAGAATCTCTTCCTGTATGTAAGATAATAAGTGCTGCTGCTGCTGCTGCTGCTGCCGCTGCAACTAATTCTTCGTCAATACTATCGGGGCAACGATAATCGTCGTATTCATTTTCAAATATTTAAGCGAAAAACAAAATATGCGAGCTTGTTTCTATTTTTTTTTTAATAGGAATTTTCAATTTCTTGCTTCTCGCTTACAACATTTCACCTGATAGTCATATACGATATATGATATTCTGATGCAATTTTTGAAAATTATAGACCTCTTCTGAAGCTGGTAGATAGATTGCTCTTAGTCGGCATGCTAAGAAACGAAGATATATTCAAGCTACTCATCATGGTAAATCCTGAAACCTGGGACCCATCTTTCGATAAAGGTAAGTTGATGAAAGAAAAATAGCATTAAATATTGATAAATAGGAAATATAGTAATTCAGAGAAAGATAATTCAATACGATGTCATTAAAACATTATAGAAGGAAAAGACGAGCACAAGAAGGGCTTGTTGCATATGAAAATGGCCGAAGGAGCGAAATTACAAATGTGCTATCTACTTCATCATTTAAATGACATCCAATTGCGCCATCGCGTCGAGTCCATTATCGCCTTCGCTTACGATTTCGTTGGAGAATTGCAGGCAGATCAATTGCGACGTTATATTGAGATCAAACAATCAGATTTGCCATCGGCTGTCGCTGCCAAAAAGACCAGAGAATTCAGATGTCCTCCACGGGAACAAATGAATGCTATTCTAAGCTTCAAGAATTTAGATTTGGAGGAAGATCCAGACAGTTGTCCCTGCGGCGAGGATCTCATCGTCAAGAGAGATTAAGTGTCTTATGTACCCTTGCCCGCTCTTCAAGAAGCAGCTAATGCCGCAAACGAACCAGCCGAAGAAATTCAGAAACCTGGGGCTATGAAACGTCTCTTTAATTTTATCAACGCTGTTAAAGAACTCGAGGAGGAATCTAAACCTGAAGCCGAGCCTGAGAAAAAAACTCCGGAAGGTAAGATTTTTGTTTATTTTATACAATTATTAGTAGAAATTAAAAAAACAAAATTTTTTTATTTTAATAAATTTATTTTAAATAAAGCTGGTTCTTATTAGATTTTTTGCTCAAAATTTCTAATTTTTCGATAATTTTTCTGCATGAAGTTATAATAAATGTATATTATGTAATATATTTATAAACAATAATATTTGTCTGACTTTTTTATAGAGGTATTTCGCAAGGTGCTAATATCAACCATTGTGAGTTGGGCTGAAGAATCACAAATCGAGACACCGAAACTCGTACGAGAGATGTTCAGCTTATTAGTCAGGCAATACGATACCGTCGGCGAATTGATCAGAGCCTTAGAGAAAACTTACATTGTTAACAATAAGACGAAGGACGATGTCGCATTAATGTGGGTCGGTTTAAGTCAAATTCGTGCCTTGCTACCAGTACAAATGTCTCAGGAGGAAGAAGCGCTAGTTCGAGAGCGACTGTGGAAGCTGGTGAACAATCACACTTTTTTTCAACATCCCGATCTCATTAGAGTGCTGAGAATTCATGAAAACGTTATGGCCATTATGATGAATACCCTAGGAAGACGCGCTCAGGCACAGTCTGACGCTCAAACTCAGGCTCAAGCGGCGGAAGGTGAGCCAGCATCAAAGGAGAAGGATACCTCTCACGAGATGGTCGTAGCTTGCTGCAGATTCTTGTGCTATTTCTGTCGAACATCCAGACAGAATCAGAAAGCCATGTTCGATCACTTTGACTTTCTGCTGGAGAACAGCAATATTCTCCTGGCAAGACCGTCATTACGAGGATCAACGCCATTAGACGTAGCATATTCGTCACTGATGGAAAACACCGAATTAGCTTTGGCCCTAAGAGAACATTATTTAGAGAAAATCGCTATCTATTTATCGCGATGTGGCCTGCAGTCCAATTCGGAATTAGTGGAGAAGGGCTATCCTGATTTAGGTTGGGATCCTGTCGAGGGTGAACGCTATCTCGATTTCTTGAGATTTTGCGTATGGGTCAATGGTAAATTTTATCATTTTTAATTTAATTTATTCAACTTTCTACTGTAAAAGCGATTAATATTAAACACTGCGATCTTAATCACAGGTGAAAGCGTGGAGGAAAATGCAAACTTGGTAATCCGTTTGTTAATTAGAAGACCAGAATGCTTGGGCCCGGCTCTTCGAGGCGAAGGTGAAGGTTTATTGACAGCCATTATAGAAGCTAACAAAATGTCTGAACGTATTGCCGATAGACGAAAAGTAAGCTATCTCACTATTTTATTTATAGTTAACTATAAGCGAACTATTTTGTAAGTAAGAAACTATTTTTTCTTTTAATTGTTATTTTTAAGAAAGAACCTATGTGTGTATTATCAATTCTGTGTGAATTAGCCCCTAGAAATACCAAAGATATATCTATATTCTGTATATAGATAATATTCCCCTAATTTCTTTATTTCAATCATTTTTACTTAGCCCTTCTTTCTTTCTAATTCTTAGAATTGTGATTTTATTTATATTTATTGCATTTTGATACGCTATCGAAATTTCCTTGGAATTAATATGAACTTAATTTCTCATTTAATCCACATGATTTTCTTTATTTCCAAAACAAGTTCGCTAAATATAAGGCATAAAATATGACTGTGCGACAATGTTAAAATGAATCTCCGTAAGCATGTACCCGACCTTCCATTAATTTGATGTCAACTTAGTACCTCGCACAGGTGCATGACGAGGCCGAGGGCACGGCTATGATGATGCAATTCGAACATCCACTGCCGGAATCAGATGACGATGAAGATTACATCGACACTGGTGCGGCGATATTAAATTTCTATTGCACCCTCGTCGATTTGTTAGGCCGCTGTGCTCCGGATTCTTCCGTCATAGAACAAGGTAGGAAAATGAATTAAAAAAATTAAGCCAAAGAGTTAACGCGTTCATTGTCTTTTACAAATTCACAAAAATAGTTACATTTTAAATTAATCGATTTTATGTATAATTTTTATGCCTACTACTTAAAATAACTGAAATAATTCAATATAAAAAAGTGTAAGCAATTAATATTAAATGATTTTTAATAATATATAATTTCCTTCAAATTTAAATCATTGGTAGAAATAGTATTTCAAACAACATTACAAGATTTTTTATATATGGAGAGAATTTTTTCTTAGAGTTTACCCTGAAAATATGATAGTCATGGGATAACATTATATTTTCAAGAATTTTAATGTAAATCTTATTTATTAATAAAATTAATAAAATTACAATAAAATATAAAATATGATATTTAATTAATTTTACTGAGGTGCATGATACAAATTATTAATTCTCCAATTATTTCATACTTCATACCATCATATTACATTGTTCGCATATAAAATCGCTCGAAAACTTCACTACATACGAACAACAACGAATTATCTAATAAAAATCGTTTATTTCTTTCTTAATGACCAACAGAGGCCTTCACAAAATCCGTTGGTAATATATGAAACGAAATTTTGCTTTAATAGATTATTAGTACCATAAACAATGCTCGTTTGTTTAAAGCCCTGCAATTATTTCAGGGAAGAACGAATCTCTGCGAGCCCGAGCGATCTTAAGATCGTTAGTACCCTTGGACGATCTTCAGGGTGTGCTATCTTTGCGGTTTACACTGCTCAATCCCGCTGCCGGCGAGGAACGACCGAAAAGCGATACACCATCTGGTTTAATACCAGGACACAAGCAAAGTATTGTGCTGTTTCTCGAACGTGTTTATGGTATCGAAACGCAAGAGTTGTTCTACAAATTATTGGAGGAAGCTTTCTTGCCGGATCTTCGCGCCGCCACCATGCTCGACAGAGTACGAATCATATTGATGTTTATGTACCTCATGTAAAAATCATTCAAATTTTATTATTCGCAAATTTTTTTTTATAATTTAACAAAATTAATAAATTTTAAAAAATTGCAAATTGAAACATTTTCATATTGTCTGATTTAATTTTCCGTTTTGTAGAACGACGGCTACGAATCCGAAATGTCGCTCGCTATGAATCGTTACATAGGAAACAGCATTTTGCCGTTGTTAATTAAGCATTCCAAATTTTACAACGAGGCAGACAATTACGCGAGTTTACTCGACGCCACATTGCACACGGTGTATCGACTCAGTAAGAACCGAATGCTGACGAAGGGTCAACGCGAAGCTGTATCGGATTTCCTTGTGGCGTTGACTAGGTAAGCAAAAACTTTTTAAACTATTGAATTCTTTTACTATTCTTTTGTTCTAAGAGAAACAAATTTTCATTTGTTTAGTAAATTTCAACTCTATTATTTAAAAATAACTGAGATTTAAAATAAGCGCTTTCTATTTTAATTGGTATAGTCTTCACAAATTCATGAATTATGTTCTAAGGATTAACTCGAATTTTTCTTTGCAGCCAAATGCAGCCGAGCATGTTGTTGAAGTTGTTACGGAAGCTGACTGTCGATGTATCTAAATTATCAGAGTATACTACAGTAGCTCTCAGAGTACGTCGATTGTTATTACTTTTACAATTTATTTTTTTTTGTTTAATGTAAATAATTATTAAAAATTAACAACCGTAAAATTTTGTTTATAAAAATAAATTTTGTTAAAAACCTCTATTGTTAATTTTATTACTGCATAATTTAATTTTTATGTTATCAGTTGTTAACGCTGCATTACGATCGCTGCGCGAAATATTATGGTTCCACCGGCTCCACCGGTCAAGGAGCTTACGGTGCGTCGAGCGACGAAGAGAAACGTCTCACGATGGTCCTCTTTAGCAATATATTCGACTCCCTGTCTAAGATGGACTACGATCCGGAATTATTCGGAAAAGCGCTGCCTTGCCTGACAGCCATCGGTTGCGCTCTGCCGCCAGATTATTCTCTATCGAAAAATTACGACGACGAATGGTACGGCAGCAAATCAGCCTCGACTCAGTCACCTGACGGTCCTTACAATCCGCAGCCAATCAACACTTCCAGGTTAATTATTAATTCTTATTATTAAGAAATTATTATAGCAATCATAAACAAAATTTTATAATAATTTGAAAATTTTTAATAATTTGATAATTGTAAAATATGGAAGATGATTTTGAACATTTTAATATTTCAATATCTTCTTTACAATCTTCTTTTAGCGTGGTGCTCAATAACGATCTTAATCAAATAGTACAAAAATTCTCTGAACATTATCACGATGCTTGGGCTAGTCGTAAGTTAGAGAATGGTTGGACTTATGGTGAGCAATGGTCGGACGTGAATAAAACTCATCCGAGATTAAAACCGTATAATATGTTGAGTGATTACGAACGAGAGCGATATAAGGAACCCGTCAGAGAGAGTTTGAAAGCTCTCCTAGCAATTGGCTGGAGCGTGGAACACGCAGAGGTCGATGTACCATCGACCAATCGTAGTTCGATGAGAAGATCTTCTAAGAGTCAAGTAAGAAATTATTTGCAAAATTTATTGTAGCTATAAAAGAAAGATATACATACATATTTTCAAATATGTTAGGGGGACTCGGCTAATCCGTTTAATTACAATCCTCATCCGGTGGACATGACTAATTTGACGCTAAGCAGAGAAATGCAGAACATGGCTGAACGTTTAGCAGATAATGCTCATGATATTTGGGCAAAGAAGAAGAAAGAAGAACTTACTACCTGCGGTTAGTATAAATTATGATCTAATAATCTCAATTTTTATCTCTTGTTTCTCTCTCTCTCTCTCTCTCTCTCTCCGTATTCTCAACAAATACCAACTATTAACATATTAGTTAAAATTTTCCATTCAACAATATAACTATAATATAAATATATAATACATCTACTAAATTACAGTTATATTGTTGAGGAAAATTATAATTAACGTTAATATTAATTAATGTTTGTTGAGTTAACATTTAATTTATATATTAAATAATTTTTTCGTAATATCTTATGGCTACAGGAGGTGGCATTCATCCTCAGTTGGTACCTTACGATCTGTTAACTGACAAGGAGAAACGAAAAGATCGTGAGCGATCGCAAGAATTTCTCAAATATTTACAGTATCAAGGATACAAGCTTCACAAACCTAATCGCGGTGGCACGGAGACCGAAGTGGCTGGCGCAGTTGCTGCGGTAGAATTAAGATTTGCTTATTCATTATTAGAGAAGTTGATAGCTTATTTGGACAAAGCGACGATCAATATGAAGCTCTTGAAACCCTCTGACACGTTCAGCCGAAGAAACAGTTTCAAGACCTCGACAAGAGACATCAAGTTCTTCAGTAAAGTGGTCCTACCACTAATGGAAAAGTACTTTAGCACGCATAGAAACTACTTTATCGCTGTAGCTACCGCCACGAACAATGTCGGTGCAGCGTCGTTGAAAGAGAAGGAAATGGTAGCTGCTCTTTTTTGCAAATTAGCAAGTTTGCTAAGATCGAGACTCGCCGCTTTTGGCGCAGATGTGAGAATAACTGTTCGTTGTCTGCAAGTGTTAGTAAAAGGTATAGATGCTAAGAGTCTCGTAAAGAACTGTCCTGAGTTTATCCGAACGTCCATGTTGACTTTCTTCAACAATACCGCTGATGATCTGGGTCACACGATTCTGAACCTTCAAGAAGGGAAATATAGTCATCTCAGAGGCACCCATTTGAAAACTTCCACGTCATTATCGTATGTCAATAGTGTGGTTCTACCGGTGCTCACTGCGATGTTTGACCATCTTGCCGCATGCGAGTACGGCAGTGACTTGTTACGTAAGTATTTACAAAATTAATAAAATTAATGTTAAAATAAGTCCAGTTGGGAATGTTATTTCATGAAAATAATACTTTGTCATATATTATTATCATTTTTTTGTAAAAATTTGTTATTATTACTCGTTACTAGTTTTAAAAAGTAACACGTTACTGTTATTTAGAAAATAACATTTCATTACTTTTTCTCACTCTAAAAATATTAGGTGTTGGAATTAATTCGTAGCGTTTTACAAGTGATGGGAAGTACTTTCATTAATGTATTTTTTAATGCTCATGTGAAATAAATAACATTCTTTCATTAAAAAACGCTACGAATTAATTCCAACACCTAATAATTAATTGATTATTTTAATTTAATTACTATTAATAATTTAATTACTACTAATGTTATTAATTTAATTAATTAAATCAATATAATTTGAGCATTAATTTACTCATATTCTTCGTTTTACATAGTTGACGAAATTCAAGTAGCATCATACAAAATGTTGGCGTCTCTGTACACTCTTGGAATAGACGCTAGTTTAACGCACGACAGAAAATACCTCAAGACTGAGATCGAGCGACATAAACCTAATCTAGGCTCCTGTTTGGGTGCTTTTTCAAGTTGCTTCCCAGTGGCCTTCTTAGAGCCTCATTTAAACAAGCACAATCAATATTCCCTTCTAAATCGAATCGCAGATCATTCTCTGGAAGCTCAAGATATTATGACAAAGATGGAATCGAGTATGCCAACGTTGGAGACCATCCTTAATGAAGTCGATCAGTTCGTTGAATCCGAGAAGACCTACAATGATGCTCCTCACGTCGTTGACGTAATTCTACCTTTGCTCTGCTCTTATTTACCATTCTGGTGGGCACAAGGGCCTGACAATGTAAGTCCGACTGAAAGTACCTACGTCAGTATGGTAACGAGCGATCACATGAACCAGTTGCTGAAAAACGTGTTGAAGTTGATCAAGAAGAACATCGGTAATGAAAACGCACCGTGGATGACGCGCATTGCGGCCTATACGCAGCAAATCATTATCAATTCGTCCGAGGAGTTATTAAAGGATCCATTTTTGCCTCTCGCCGAACGCGTCAGAAAACGAACGGACACTATGTTCCACAAGGAGGAATCTCTTCGGGGTTTTATTAAATCTTCGACTGACGATACCTCGCAAATTGAAGCGCAGATTCAAGAAGATTGGCAATTACTTGTGCGCGATATCTACTCATTCTATCCCCTATTAATAAAGTATGTCGATCTTCAAAGGAATCATTGGCTGAGGAACAATATTTCCGAAGCTGAAGATCTATACAATCACGTAGCAGCTATATTTAATATCTGGTCCAAATCACAGTACTTTTTACGCGAAGAACAGAATTTTATATCCGCGAATGAAATTGATAACATGGTGCTCATCATGCCCACTGCAACAAGAAGACCTGCTACAGTGTCTGATGGCACCGCACCTTCCGGAGGAGGCAAAGTTCGTACAAACGATTAATTTTATTTACTCTCCAGCAAAAACAAGCTAACGTTATTTATTTATTTATTTACCGTTTTCTACATTAAAATGACATTAAAGACGATAAATAACGGCAACTTGTTTCCTGGGCTATTTGATTTTGCTCTAATCTACATTTAATTCAAGAATCAAAAGATCAAATGATTAAGTATCTCTTTCGTATTTAGAAAAAGAAAAAGCATCGCGACAAGAAGAGAGATAAGGACAAAGAAGTACAAGCATCCTTGATGGTCGCTTGCTTGAAACGATTGCTACCTGTCGGCTTAAATCTCTTCGCTGGTCGCGAACAGGAATTAGTGCAGCATTGCAAAGACAGATTCCTGAAAAAGATGCCGGAATCTGATATCTCGGAATTTGCCAAGACTCAACTGACACTGCCGGATAAGATCGATCCTGCCGATGAAATGTCTTGGCAACATTATCTATATTCTCAATTAGGTCAGAAGAAAGACGCAATAGAGCCTGTAAAGGCTCAGCAACTGGAAGATGTCGTTGCTAGAATCACCGATATGGCCAAAGTCTTGTATGGTTTACATATGGTTAGTTATGAAGCTGTTTAACATTATTGTATAGTTGTAATTTTTAAACTTTTGTGGATTCACAGTACTTAAGGAAAAATCTTCGAAGCTTTGTAACTTTTTTTTAATTTGCTATTGATATCAATGTTTTCGTGAACACTGGAAATGCAAACGCTATTTTTGGAAATCAGTTCATCATATCATCATTTTTCTGTTTCTTTAAGTCGCGCCGAAGTATTCATCGTATTCATTCCGTACTTTTGTTCTCGAGTAGATAGATCATCCACAACAGCAGAGCAAGAGTCAATATCGTTCAGTGGTGTCGATCCAGCGTAAACGAGCGGTAATCGCTTGCTTCCGCCAAACTTCCCTACATTCCTTGCCAAGGTATCCTTCTTGTTATTTAGTTTTTCTCTTCATTTGTGATTTCACAACATTATTAATTTTTTTAGTATCACCACATTTTTATTTTAAGTTAAACTGAATGTCGGCGGTGTGTTTTGTGTTATTGATTTATGTAGAATTTATTAGCTATTTTGCTGTTTATTAATCGGAGAGAGAAATAATTAGGCGATAAGAATCGAGTTTTGAGTGTTATATATATTATGTAACATTAACTGCAATAATTAATGAAAGTGATTGTTAAGTGATTTAATGAGTGCGCTTGCTGTTTACCTGCACGCTAACAGGCGACAAAGCCGCCGCCATCGCGAGATGGATGGAAACGTGTGTTGTGCGCTGCTAGAAAAAGAGCGGCGATTGCATGTTTGCGTAGTGAACCTCTATATAAATTGAGAAGGTATGATTAACGCAAATTAATTTCTACTGTATGTTTCTTTGAATAATATTTTAATTATATAAATTTATTCTTTTAGGCATCGAGCGATAAATATTTTTGCACGAACGTATTACGAGTTGTGGTTACAAGATGAAAATGTGGGTCAAGAAGTTATGATCGAGGATCTTACGGTAACAGCGATCTATATTATTGAATCCTTAGTACACATGATTCAGTCATTCGTATGATGACGATTTCGTCATCCTTCTCTTCTTTGAAATACTTGGAGCACCTTAAATAAAGATATCCTCTCCTTTTTTTAAAATTTTACAAATATTTTCTAAAGATGTTAAAGTATATGTAAGATCATACTTAATATTTTTTACATACTTTTAAAAATGACAGAAATTAACTCGGAATACGAAGGACCCAGAAAATTATCGTATGTATTAAGGGTTAAGACACAGACTTCTATAAGTTTGTGGGTTAAGCTGATTGAAATGTAGATAATTTAACATAAAATTAACAATAATATTAATATTATATTTTTTCTTTCAGCAATCGTTCGAGGATGCTGAGTTGAAGAAAATGGATAAGGCTGAGGACGAAGGCAAGCCCGATCCGTTGACACAATTGGTGACAACATTCTGTCGTGGTGCTATGACTGAACGATCAGGCGCTCTTCAAGAAGATCCGCTTTACATGAGTTATGCTCAAATTATCTCAAAATCATGCGGGGAAGAAGAGGAAGAGGGTGAAGAAGAAGGTGGAGGTGAAGAAGAAGGAGGAGCTTCGATCCATGTAAGTATCTTTGATTGATAAGTTCTCGTCTGATATAATAGATATAATTCTCATACACACACACACACACACACACACTCACACACACACACACACACACACACACACACACACACACACACAAGTAAGAAAATAGAATTCTTTAAATTCCCACTAAATCAGTCTACCGCATTAATAAATTCCCTATTTTTTTCTAACTTACTAAAAGCGGAGACATAAGCTATTTACGGTAAGAATAAGTAGTTAGTGCGAGAATTCATCCGCTTAATATATGCTCGCAGTCCAAAGTATTAATCATATGAGTTTTCCATATTGTAACACCTGAATTTGTTGAATTATATATTGTTTTATTCATTGAAATCAAAGCAATATGTATAATATCATTCATGAATAAGCAAAACATCATAGGCTATCAAGATTTGTCTTCCTTTCATCAATCTATTACTAACAATATAATTAAATTGTGCATTTTTTTCTTTTATCGTAATTCTCAAGAGGCCAATGCATAAATTAATGGTAAGATATTCCATTATATTTAATGAACATTTTTTAACATAAAATAATGTTAAATCTCACCAACAAATGTAAAGTGATTATATAAAATTTTTAATTAGAGAAGTTTAATATTAATTATATTTTTTTATTATAAATTATTATATGCTTGGTTAAAAGTAATGTATAATATGTATGTATATTTATTAAATTTATGTACATGAAAGTGATTTTAATTTTATATAACATTTTCATCATGTTCTGTAATTATAGGAGCAAGAAATGGAGAAGCAAAAACTCTTGTTCCACCAAGCTCGTCTAGCAAATCGCGGCGTCGCCGAAATGGTCCTTCTGCACATATCGGCGTGTAAGGGCATTCCCAGCGAGATGGTGATGAAGACTTTAGAGCTTGGAATTTCGATCCTGCGTGGCGGTAATATCGAAATTCAGCGAGGAATGCTGAATCATCTGAAGGAGAAAAAGGACGTCGGTTTCTTCACATCCATTGCAGGTCTAATGAACTCTTGCAGCGTGCTGGATCTGGACGCTTTCGAGAGGAATACGAAAGCTGAGGGTCTCGGTGTTGGTTCCGAGGGTGCAGCTGGTGAGAAGAATATGCACGACGCCGAATTCACTTGCGCCTTATTCCGCTTTATCCAACTCACCTGCGAGGGTCACAATCTTGGCAAGTATTATTCCGCTGAACACAAATTAACAATAACATTATATCAATAATATAATTTCTCATTCAACAACATAAATTTAATTACACACATATATAAGATGAGGCTCCAAAGAATCTATCAGTGAAAAATGTAAAAAAATTTTTACATTTTGCATTACTTATGTAACTTCGATTTATATTTTATATTGATAAAGACCTGAATTAATGGGTGAAACGTGTATATTTTATTTGTTACATTTACATGAAAATAAAGAATTTTCTGTGCATTCGAACAGCTGATGACGGCTTTTGATGGGCTTTTTTACATTTTTTATAAATGTAATTAACACATATTGTATATATAATAATTACATTGTTTAATAGGAAATTATAATATTGATATAATTGTATTGAACTAATTGTGTTCAACGAAACATTATCACTATTGAAAGTAATTCGATCAAATGACGTTTATTCTATATTCAATAGATTGGCAGAACTATCTTAGGACACAGGCTGGTAATACGACGACGGTGAACGTGGTCATTTGCACCGTCGATTACCTACTGCGATTGCAGGAGTCAATCATGGATTTTTACTGGCATTACTCGAGCAAGGAACTCATCGACCCTGCCGGCAAAGCAAATTTTTTCAAAGCTATTGGAGTTGCTAGTCAAGTTTTTAACACTCTCACTGAGGTTATTCAAGGCCCATGCGCACAGAATCAACAAGCTTTAGCGCATTCAAGATTGTGGGACGCAGTCGGAGGTTTTCTTTTCTTATTCTCGCATATGCAAGACAAACTATCGAAGCACTCCAGTCAGGTGGATCTTCTGAAAGAATTGCTTAACTTGCAGAAAGACATGATTACCATGATGCTTTCCATGCTTGAAGGTATATATTTCTTTTCAATTTTATTAAAAAAATGAATAAAGTAATCAATATTCATGTGATTTAAAGGTAATGTCGTGAACGGGACGATTGGAAAACAGATGGTAGACACTTTGGTCGAGTCGGCTAGTAATGTAGAACTGATTTTGAAGTACTTCGACATGTTCTTGAAATTAAAGGATCTTGTATCATCGCCGAGTTTCTTGGAAGTCGATCTTAACAATGACGGTTGGGTGTATCCTAAGGATTTCAAGGAGAAGATGGAGCAACAGAAGAGTTATACCAGGTATTACGCTTGCAAAATTACCTATCATCTAATATTTTTCGAATTAAATTACTTTACATCTAAAATTTAAGATTAAAAAAAAATCTAAATTTTTATTTTTCAAATGTTTTCAGCGAGGAAATTGAATTTCTCTTGGCCTGTTGCGAGACGAATCACGACGGCAAGATCGATTATGTTGCTTTCATGGATCGTTTCCATGAGCCGTCGAAGGAAATCGGTTTCAATCTGGCTGTATTACTCACCAATCTGTCCGAACATATGCCTAACGAACCGAGACTAGCCAGATTCCTTGAGACAGCCGGTTCTGTTCTAAATTACTTCGAGCCGTTCTTAGGCAGAATCGAGATCCTCGGTGGCAACAAGAAAATTGAGCGCGTGTACTTTGAGATCAAGGAATCGAACATCGAACAGTGGGAGAAGCCGCAAATTAAGGAATCGAAGAAGACCTACTTCTATAATACGGTAGTTGAGGCTGGCGAGAAAGAGAAACTCGAAACCTTCATCAACTTTTGCGAAGATGCTATTTTTGAAATGCAACACGCGAGTGCGTTGATGACCGTAGAGGAAAGCGGCGGAATCGGCAAAGCGAGGGAATCGTCGTACACGTATATGACCGAGGATGATGAAGAAAGAAATAAAGACCCAATCAGGCGGGGGATACAAGCCATCAAAGATGGTGTTTATTTCTTCTTTTACATGTTCTCGCCTACCAATATTAAGAACAAGATTGCTGAAATGCAACAGATGACGATACCCGAGCTCTTCATTGGTTTCTTCAAGATGATTTTCTACGCCTTCTATTATTCCGGTTTCGGTGTTGGCTGTGTGATCAAGTATTTCATGAGACTTCTATTGACATTAATGAGAGGACCGCATGTGGAGGAACCTGTTGTAGTCAAGGAGGAGGAAGAGAAACCGTCGAGGCATTTACCCGCTTTACCACCGACGCCGGATGAATCGAATTTACAAGTAAAATTTTCTCAATAAATTATGTTAATACAACACTAAGAAATATTATTTAACAAATTCGCATACATAGGTGCAAGCCTTCGGAATGGATATAACGAAAGAAGAAGGAGGGCAAATAAAACTAGCGCCGCACGAATCGACTACTTCTACGCCGCAATCCAGTATCGAAGAAACAGGTGAGAGTACACCCGAAGAGGGTACTGGCGAGGATGGAGCGAGAGCTGAAGGAGGAGAAAGCGAGTCGCCTGTTACTTTAGCTGATCTACTTGGGTTAGTATAAATATAGTATAAATATTAGTCCATTAATGAAAAATAATTAAATAATCCATAAAATTATAATTATTTTATAATTTTATTTTTAACGTTATTAAATTTAAGTTTATGTGCCATGGTGCAAAATGTGCTGCAAAATAGAAAACTTTAATACAAATTAAAAAAGAATGCCTAAATAGTACGCACTTATATTCTAAAATCAGAATATAAGATGTCTCAAAATATTTTTAAGACGTTTTTAAAACGCCTTATGTTGTTCAAATTTTGACATTCGTCATGTTTCGACATTGTCAAAATTGGGCCTAAGTTTTACGGTATCTGCAGATCGTGAAACGAAGAAAATACGCGTTTGCCGCATGTCGCTACGACAATTTTTCATTGAGTTATAGCGCTCCGAAAATCCGGCGGGCGCGTACGAATTATGAATAAGTACGGCGTGCGCTTGTGTGTCACGTGCATGTGACGCTTATGTTACTACGTTACTATACTACTACTACGGTCAGCTGATCAGCTGACCAATAGTAATCGCTTGACACGTGTTTCGCAATGCGAACGGGTGAGTGAGGCGGCCTCGCCTATGGATTAAAATCACAGGTCGATATAATCGACAATATCTTCGCATAGAAAAATAGCAGCGAGATGATCCTAGTCGCGTTGGAAAGCTGAAACTTTAGCGCTTCTAATGAACGCAGAATCATGTACCTAAGATAATTAGATCGTAAGATATCATCAGTTAATTACAAAAATATAATTAATTTCACTTCGAAACGATTAGCATCCTTGCAGCAGATATTAATATATCTTTAAATTACGATATTTCAACCTGAAAAAATCATGCTTAAAACAAATTGCACTGAAAAATGCGTACTTTCTTGTTTATAACAATATCGTTTATATTAGTATTATTTTATCTTCTTTTTTAAAAAAATAGAATATTTTCATTTTACTGCATGTTAACTAAATTTAGATAATAATTAATTAATAAATTATTGTAAATTTTTTTTTGTTAATTAAATGCTTTGTTACAATATTTGTTTAGCGGAGAACAAGCCAGAGCGCAAGCTGCCGCAGCGGCAGAAGCAGCGGCGGCACAACAAGCAGCCATGGCAGCAGTTGAAGCCGAAGCAAAGCAAGAAATTTCAGTCGAACCTTCCACAGGATCGAGCATCGATCTGTCCGAATATAGTCATCGTATAGTATCCTTCTTAGCCAGGAATTTCTACAATCTGAAATACGTCGCGCTAGTTCTCGCCTTTTGTATCAACTTTATGCTGCTATTCTATAAGGTTTATCAACATTTTCTATTATGATTTTTTTTTCTGTGCAAACGCAATAAATTAAATATAAAAATCTAAGATTATCTCTATAAATTCAAATTTTGCGTGTATATCGGTTTTTTATGTATGCTAATTTTAAATCTAGGTTTCGTCTTTGGCTGATGACTCGGACGAAGAAAGTAGTGGACAAATAGCGGATTTGTTAACGGAAATATCAGGCGAGGGGACATCGGGTTTGATAGGTAGTGGTATGGAAATAGGCAGCGGTAGTGGTGAAAACGGTTCGGAAGAGGAAGACGAAGAGGTTCAGGAATTTGTAGAAGTGTCTGAGGATTATTATTATATGGCTCACGTCATGAGGTTACTGGCTGCTCTTCATTCAATCGTTTCACTCGCTATGCTCGTCGCATATTATCATTTAAAGGTGACTTGAAACGCGAATAATAACAATAACTACACAATAAATCTTGAATATTTTTTTTCTATAACGTTTTCTATTGACAAAATATTTTAATTCAATGGTAGACATATGTACTCATATAATTATTGTAATTTAAAAAGTGAAATTACAAAATATTTATATTTATTCAGGTACCATTGGCCATATTCAAACGAGAGAAGGAAATTGCACGACGAGTAGAATTCGATGGATTATACATAGCCGAAACACCAGAAGAAGATGACATTAAAGCGCACTGGGATAAAATGGTAATATCAGCAAAGACTTTCCCCGTTAATTATTGGGACAAATTTGTAAAGAAGAAAGTCCGACAAAAATACAGCGAGACGTACGATTTCGATTACATCAGCAATTTGCTCGGAATGGAAAAGACTTCTTTCAGCCAGCAGGAAGATGAAGGATCTGGCTTAATACATTTGTAAGTAGATATTGTGATAATATCTCAAATCTTTCCGTGAGAGTCTTTAATGTAAAAAGTAATTTTTTATAGTATTGTAAATATCGACTGGAGATATCAAATATGGAAGGCCGGAGTCACGATCACCGATAACGTAAGTTCTTTCAAGTAAATTTTCAGCGAGATTAATTCATGTATTTTATATGTAAATTATTTAAATTAAATACTTATATATGTACGTATTTGATTTCTAGGCTTTTTTGTACAGTTTGTGGTACTTTACATTTTCAATCCTCGGCAACTACAACAATTTCTTCTTCGCCGCTCACCTGTTAGACGTCGCGGTCGGTTTCAAAACTTTACGAACAATCTTACAATCGGTAACACATAACGGCAAGCAGTTGGTCTTAACAGTGATGCTACTGACGATCGTAGTATACATCTACACTGTGATAGCCTTCAATTTCTTCAGAAAGTTCTATATACAGGAGGAAGACGAAACAGACAAGAAATGTCATCATATGCTAACAGTATGTTATACAGAAATACGTAAAAAAATCTTTTTTTAATTATAATGTATTTCATCTATAAACTTTGTGTTATTTTAATTTGAAGCTGTTGATGCATTTCTTTATTTACTTTCAGTGTTTCGTTTTCCATTTGTACAAAGGCGTAAGAGCCGGGGGTGGTATAGGCGATGAAATTGGTGAACCTGACGGTGACGATTACGAGGTTTATCGTATAATGTTCGACATTACGTTCTTCTTCTTCGTGATTGTCATTCTGTTGGCTATCATTCAGGGTGAGTATAATCGATTGATCCCCGATTGCAGCAGAAAAAAAAAACAATATTACATCGCGATTGATCCTTAGGTTTGATCATCGATGCGTTCGGCGAACTTCGAGATCAGCTCGATAATGTGAAGACAAATATGGAGAGTAACTGCTTCATTTGTGGTTTAGGAAAGGAATATTTCGACGCGGTACCGCATGGGTTCGATACTCATGTGCAACAAGAACATAATTTAGCAAATTACATGTAAATGTTTATAAATATTTTATGCTTTTAATTTTACAATCATTATATCAGAAAAAAACTTTATATCATCAATTTCTATATGATTTTAAATCACAGGTTCTTCCTTATGCACTTGATTAACAAACCAGACACCGAATACACTGGTCAGGAGACTTACGTGTGGAATATGTATCAACAAAGGTGTTGGGATTTCTTCCCGGTGGGCGACTGCTTCCGCAAGCAGAACGAGACAGTAGAAGAAGAAGCGAAGAAAAAATAAAATTAATCCTGACTCTAATTAAGGTGACCAATAGAAACGATCGATCTTACTTGACGAAGAGACTCTCTCATCGAACAGTCTTCGAAGTGTCTTCGATAATTTCGCATAAATTTTTGCTCATCGAGAGTGCGTGGATAGCACTCATTTAAAAATCAAATTTCGAAAGTTCTACATCTTACCTCATAACGACAAAGAAAGAATTTTTATCTTGTAAACTTATGCCTCCGTTTTCCACTTGGTAATTTATTCCGGCTAACTAATAGACTTTCTGACGTGTGAATGTAATGCATTAATTGCGTACTGCGTGTAATGAGGATTATAGAGAAATTCGTGTCTGATACCGCATCGGGGGAATAAAATTGAACATATTTTTCCAACTTTGTAAAAAAGGGCATAAACTGTATCATCAAAACCAGTAATTTTCTTTTTTAGATTATATTTCTAACACTAGATAGCAAAATCATTGACAAAAGCTCGATTTCCTTCGATCGGCGGTATGTTATTGTTAAATCGTTGGAAACGGCGGAACCGACTGCACAAATTTACATATTCATAGCGTTATAATATTGCCTTCTTTTCATACGTCGGATGATCTATACTGTATAATTTTATGCTACATCGCATAAAATACGAAAAGCGATAACAAGTTTGAGATATATAATGATAGAATAAATAAAATTAAAGATGTTTAAAGTTTATGTAATGTGCAAATCTTTTTCTGACTTATATGAAAGTGAGAACTTTTTGGACATTATATGACTGGGCATCATTCTCATATATCTGAGAATGTCAATATATTGTAAATAAAATTCTACAGCAGGACTATCTGGTAATAAATAAAGACATAATTCTTTATTTCGTTATACTAGAATCTCTCTTTAACCTTGTGCACATCACTTATATATTTTTTTCAAATTTAATTAAAAAACTTAAGTATTAGCTTTATCTTCACAGAGTAACTTCAAAATTATGTTAAAATTTACAAATATATAAAAAATGTGTTAGAATCTACAAATTATTAATATCATTACATTCTTATTTAATTTACTTAGACTGATTATGTACGGAAAAAATTTTAAAAATATACCTATTTCAAATTTCAAAAATTATTAAAAATTCCTTTTTTATTTTCATTGAAATAATATCGGAAAGAGAATTTTATCAAAAAAGATTTCGTTCCTCTTAATCAGTTTTGAGATCGATGAAGCGCTAGCGGAATTCCGCATGACGTTATGACGCCGTGTCGTATCGATGTCTATCCCTGCATAGTAAAATCTCGCATTTCCCGTCGCGACATGCACCCCCGGGGAAATGAAAGAGGAACAACAAGAGTAACGGCGTGTCCCTCCGCACTAACGGCGGAAGGAGGTCGCGCAAGCGCATCGCATCAGTACTCGCTCGCCGGCGAGGAGCCTTCAGCCGCTTTCAGGGTGAAAATGCACCATGGCATGGGAGGATCGGCGGGCGATCGTCACGGCGCTCAAAATTCAGCGATGCAGGCCAGGAATGGCGTTTGTGACAAAATCGAAAATTACATATCCGAGTTAGGCCGATGGTACGTGAGTAAACGTCGGGGTGGTCACCTTAGACGCTCGCAGGAGCCTTTGCGTGTATTTTCCGCCCTGTGCCGCCCAGCAAAGTCGGTGGGGACGGGCGCAAGGGGGCGAATGACCCAGGGATAAAAGTGGCGGGTGTTTAGCTACGTTTCGTCGTAGCTTTTCACAATTGGCATAACAACAATCGTAGTGCAATCACGATGATTTAATATATATCAATCGAAGTTTCAAAAATTAGAGTAATAAAAATAAAACAAATCAATATACGTGATAATACAATTTCCAAAATTCGGAATGCGCTAGTGTTGGTGTATCTTTTGCATGGTTTCTGGATGTGTGAAATTCGTAGATCTCTATGTTAAGATATGTGTATTTTAGTAATCTTACATATTTTTAATAATTTCAATCATTTTTGTATGATTGATATAAAAATTTGCCACTATAAAGTATTATCTGTCATCTAAATTAAGCGTTTATTTTTACGCGGTATTTCTTATATTTTTGCATAGTCGCCTCGAAAGCGGGATATAGCCAATCTTAGTCTGACCAACGTCAAGCGTTACTACTTAAACACCGGGACACAAATATTTAATATAGTTAAATTTAAGTTCAATATGTAAATTTCTATTTAAAGAAAATCAGTTTCTTATTTTTTATAATAGGCTCAACCGTAGTAATTGTGACAATATCTAATTGTTTATGTATTAAAATTTAAAAAGACTTTATATTTCATGTTATTCTATGTTTGAAGATAATTTGACTTTAAATTGATACAAGTCTGAAATACAAAAATTTTATGTTATAACAATTATCAAATGTGTAAAGTATTATAAAAAGATTAGGTTACTAAAGTTTACAAATATCAATTCAATGTCAATTTTTTTCCAGATTATGTCGTTTTAAATATTCATTGTTTCAAGATTACTATGAATCTAAATTAATGTTTTGTCAAGGACATAGCATAATTAATAGTGTGTATAACACTTTTTAATTAAACATCATAATTACCCTACTGTCAATTCAATGTACGGGGTAATTGTGACGATAAACATCAGAGTAATTGTGATACTTCGTGCGCGATTACGCTGAGGTTTCTTCTGATGATTTGCACAATTTTTAACAGCTGCAAAAGATACCGTTACAAAAATCATCTAAATGAGATCCACAACATATAGACATTGATTTAAATAGAATCAAACCAGCAGAAGAAACGAAAACGTAGGATAAAATCGGAATTAGTGCAATACGTTAACACGAAGAATTTAATGCTCTTTATGTATTAATTTGTTGCTTTAATTTTAATTGCTCTAATTGCTTAACAACATAAATCGGTTTTATGCTAACTTTTAAAGTTAGAATGCCCATTAAAAATAATAATGATAAGGCTTATACCATAATTTAGCACTATATGCTTTTAATACATATTACTAGAATATAAAAAAATTAAATTTCAACTGGAATTTAAATTTTGGTAATTTAACCGTAGTTTCGGTGCGCTACACTTCACTGAAACAACACCAAAACACATATCATGCAACAGCAAACTATCAAATTAATACTTGATGAATTCTAAATTATAATATAAATGTTTTTATTATATGTTTATTACTTTAGGTATTTTTTCTTGAAACGATATATGTTTCGGGGTTGTTTATGACGTGAAGGATAATGCACCGAAATTTAAACTAAGGTATATTAAAAACACATAGTTAGCACTAAATTACGATGTAAACATTATTATTATTATTATTAACATTTTTAATAGGCATTCTAATTTTTTTAATTTACAAATTAGCATAAAACCGATTTTTTACTAAAAATAATTATTAAAATATTGATTAAAAATAATAAAATTAAAATTAGGGCAATAAATTAGTACATAAAGAGCACTAAATTCTCCGTACATTGGAACCTGATTCTGTTCAAATTGGCGTGCTATCTTAATGGACGTCTATGTCTATTAAGATAACATGCCAATATGAGCACAATCAAATTTTGATATATGAGAATTTAATGCTTTTTATGTGCTAATTCGTTGCTCTAATCCTGATTTGATTGCTTTAACTATTTGTCAAAAAAATGTTTTAATCTATAGTTAGAAAAATTAGCTACATAAATCTTTCAACAGAATATATAAATATACGGAATACAAGAGATCCGGGTCGACTCCCGGTCGAGGTAATATTTTTCGCAATAAATTTATTTACAGTTTTTCAATACATTAATATCTTTCTAATAGAATGCCAGATTGAACATCAAATTATTAAATTACTTATCAATTTAATTTGTGATAATACTATAGTAGTTTGATTGCGTTTATATTTTCGAAAAATCATTTCGACGCGTAGTTCAAATAATTATATTTAGTAATTGAAATAAAAATTAAAAAAGGCTCCAAAGATTAAATCAATAAAGAAATGTAAAGCCAATGAGAGCCGACACAGTACGTGTGTAATCATAAAAATAATATATATATCAATCATCAATTACAGACGTTTCGATCATAGGATTAGGTCATCTTCAGTGTAACAATAAATCGGAATCAAAATTGATGCGTTGTAAAACAATAAGGTAAATGCTGTTAGTGAATCGTTAGGCTGTTGTCCAAAATTAACAACTTCATTATCGTCTGTGATACTTAGCTAGATACTCAAACAAGAATTCAATCATTTAACTAAAATCGAGTTAATATATAATCGAGTTAATATGAAATTTATGAAATTTTAATTGTAGTCAAAATATTAAAATAGATTGTATCAGTTGGATAAAACTTACATTGTACTCAGCATAACGATGATCCGTTATAACGCGATGTACTTATAACTAAGTCTTGAGAACGTGTGAGAGTTTATGGTCGAAATATCTGTAATTGGTGATGGATATACATATATATTATTCTTGATTACACACGTACAATTGTATCAGCTTTCATTGGCTTTACATTCCTTTATTGATATATATTTAATATATTAATTCACATAGAAATTATTTAAAAAGTATTAAAGATCCTTCGACCGGTATAGGCTTCTAATTTATCGATTGTGTTCTCACATGTACAGTCTAAAATAAGATATATTCTTATTGAGAATAAATAAATTTTAAATACTAATCTTTATGGCATTAAAAAGTGACACTAATTGACATTAATTGATTTAATATAAAATTATTAATACTTAAAGATATTAGACTTTTAAGATATTAAAATCTGTTTACAAACGCAATATCATGTAGTATTATATTTAGATATATTTTAAGGTACACATTTGTACATTCTTGGAATACGTACCAATGTTTATTAATGAATTATCAAATAGGGCAGTATGGAGGGCGATAATAATGGGCCAGTTCCTCTCGCTGGTGCTGTGCTTCATGACATTCATAAATCATTACATAAACACCGGTTCCTACAAGCTCTCGCTCCCAACAGGTAACTTATTTATTAAAAAAAAAAACTGTTTTGTGCCTTCAGCGTCGGAAATTAAAGTGACTAAATTATAGCAATTTCAAGTTCATGAAACTTTGCGCGGCTAATTAATTATTATCGTTTTTGCGAGACAGGGCAAAATGTTCCACACTACGTGATGATGTGTTTAGTCTACCCGACGGAATGGCTTAATTTCCGTCATACGAGCTCGTGGCTGGAGATATTTGTTCTTAGCACTGATTGACGTTGAGGCGTGCACTCTTATTACATCGTCGCATCAATATACCAGTCTCGCTAGTATACAGGTATGTACATACATAAAGAACTTCAAAATACTGTTTATTGTAAGAGCAGTACAAAAATATAGGTAACAATTAATAAATCTTGTTTTGGAAAATCCATATATTATTGAGTAATTCTTACTTTCTAAAACTTTTAGAGCAAATCTTACTCTGAAGAATAAAATCTCACATAAAGATTAAAAAATCTTAAAGATTAAAAATTGAGTCATTCTTTTCCAAGACTGGGTCAATTTTCTTTAGAGTGAGATTCCACTTCAAAGAATTTGAAGAGTACATATTTTTCGATACTTATTTTTTTCATCAATTTTTTATGTTTATTGTATTACAATTTTTAAGCTTCATTGAATAATTCGCAAAAAAAAATATTTGTTTTGTGATTACCTCCGCTCACGTTTAAATTCAATTCAAATGCGATTTCTGTCGATGTTGTTTAATATACGATTTCCTACTCGAGTACGCAACTTTCCTCTCGCAGTTTGAGTTTGCATTATCTGGCATAGTAATATTCATATCAACTATGAATGGCGTACGGAATAAGCATTGTAATAGCCATAGCGGAAGAGAGAACGTTGGGTTTTCGACCCAACAATGCTCGTTCCCTCATGCTCGAGTCACTCATTCTTAATCAAACGCATTGCGCGCTTTATGAATTATCCATTGTTGCGTGTCTCTAACTCGCTTTTCCCCCTTACTATATATATATATATATACACACACACACACATATATATATATACACACACACACACAAATATGGCTAATATATAAACTTTTATAAAAAGGCTATAAAATATTTTAGCTTCTTGACTGTGTGGCGATACCGGTCGCGTTGGTACTTTCATTTCTGGTATTGGGCGTCAGATACAGAATGGTGCACATCGTCGGCGTATCCGTCTGCTTGATGGGCGTGGGATGCCTGGTTTGGGCTGGTATAGATGACAATAACGATCCCACTGCTACTGGTAATTATCGATGAATAGAATGCCAATAGGCCGATATTCATAGTTAATTCTTATATTTAAACATAAACGGTTTTTTAAATTTAAAACAGTCTTAAGTCCATCTTGAGTAATATCTTAAAATCTAATACGGTTCTGTGATTGGTTTATGTTTATAAGATCTTCAAACCGTCTTAAGAATTGACTATAAATATACTGGTTTATAAATCCTGGGCCACAAATAGGCTATTTCGCGATAGAAGAGAGTAAGAAAAAAATTAATGTTTAATGTTTCAACATGTTAGGGAAAAATCAACTTGTCGGCGATATGCTTTGTCTTGGCGGCGCGGTGTTGTTCTCGATAACGACGGTTCTTCAGGAATTGGGCGTTAAAACGGTCGATATTATCGAATACCTCGGCATGATTGGTTTTTTCGGTACGATACTGAGCTGCATGCAAACGTAAGTAGTAAATCATAATGGATATTAAAAGTTTTCAGAGGAATGCTTTGAATGAGTGACATTTTTGTATTGATCACGTCATTACAGCGCCGTACTCCAAAGGTTTCAAATAGAAGCATTTCACTGGGACAACGTACCAGTAATAACGATCCTGGTTCTCTATTGCATCACGCAATTCATGTTCTTCTCTTTGGTGCCAGTAATATTGTTCGAATCTGGTGCTACCGCCTTGCAACTAGCGCTGCTCACCTCAGATTCCTTCAATATATTAGCTGGAATGCTTAATCATCATTACAAGGTAAGCTATTGATTCGCACAAATGTCATCATTTCCTTTGCGCGATCGATAGTGTTCTCATTTAAATACATTAAATATAAGGTATTATTCAATACTTCTAGAATATTTACGCTGCAATATCTTTTCATCAAAGTAAAGTTAGCTTATACGGAAAAAACAGTGAAATATTTTAAAATTTAAATATAGATTTGAAAATAATTTGTGATACTAACAAAATAATATCAAAATAATGCTGTAAGGTACTCGAGTTGGTTACTTAATATCAAAACTTTTGCAGTATGATTCATCATGCTTCACTATTCTACATAATCATTTCAATGGTTCAAAACAATTACTTTCCGATCTGTATCTAGCTTTTTACAACTAGCATTTTAGCAAAATCATTCTTTCCGTAAATAAAAATAATATAAATCAGTATTGAAGTCTTTCTTCGTCTTCTCCAGTTTCACGCTTTGTACTTCGTTTCGTACGCACTCACGATGACCGGCATATACATTTACGCCATAAAAAGAACACCAATGTCGTCGAACTCACGGAGACAGCACATTGAACCGCCGATTCCGGATTATAGGTAAAAATAATCTTATTAAACATCATGCGAATCAATTCCGAAACGAATTATCGAATGCATTAACGTAACATTATTTTATTCTCAAGACACATGTCCCATCCCGATGTTGGTGAAGTGGAGATGGCTACGAGTTCCGGAATGTCCGGCGTGAGTGGTACTCTCGATATAAGGGCATCCACTCTCGGCAGCGAGAGAGAGACGATGGACGCAACAAGCCTACCACTTAGCGTCAGTTCCGACACGGCCTTCACCTCTTTCTACGGCAGTCAAGCAAATCTAAAGGTAGCATCAAGATCGATGCCGCGTGTCTCGTCCAATTCATTTTTCGATACGAGTACCGGTGTGCCCTGATATTTATCGGGAATGAACTTGACGCGAGCGCAAGGTTCGCGTGATATTCCGAGGCAGATAGAATCCACACGATTGAACATTTTCTCGAAATCTACCCATTTTCAATAATGCTTCGTGTTGCAACATGAGACTCAGTTTTACGCTACCGTAATTCTTTAAAATTTAGTAAACTCATTTTATAAAAATTATAGCTTTTTTGAACAGAAATAAATCGCATAACGTAACTGATTCATACAAAAGCAATAAAATCACACGACAAATAAAATTAATAATTGCATAAGTTTTAGATTATATCATTATGTGTTTGATAGCAGGCGTGATGCTATGGATTAAAGTAATGTCTAAATGATTGCCCGCGTACACAAAAAGAAAACTTTTCGTGGTAATCTGCCTGCGATAGCGAGTGATCTCTTCGTTCTTCTTTATCTATTTTTGGAGGTGTAAATGAAATCTGTGACGGTTTCAGGCTGCGAATGGGAACAGTGGTTCTGCCTGTAATTAATAAGCGGAAGAAAACGACTGCCTAGAATAGAATACCATGCGATTCATTCATTCGCGAACTTCTCGACTTCTTGAAACGGAGCCCTTAGAAAGCACGAAAGGATGTTTGTATGTCGACATCATAATTACGAACGCTAGCACACAGTCTAAAGACTTCTTTTAGATATCTGTGTGAAATTATTATTACACAGTGTTAATTGTACTTAATAGAGAAATGATAACTGGACCGTCTTTCAATTGTAATCCGATAATGTGATTAGACGTTATTTAGTAAATAAGTACAATTTATTTTTTATATTATAAATATATAATATGAAAAAATACTATTCGTTACAATATAACTTAATTATTGTAACAATTATAATTAACTTTATAATTTTCGCGCGCGTGGCAAAATAAATCTGGACAGCATAACAACTATAGTTTGATAATAAAAAATAATTTTATTTACTGTACATGTATGTGTAATTATCTAATTGAACTCTTTCAATATGCATATTATACATTGACAACTAATATTTAAGATTAAAACATTTCGTAATAATCACATATTTTTGTGTGTATATTCATCTATAATCGAATTCAATTCAAAGACGGTTATAAAATCAAAATATATACCAATCGTAGATATCAATATATTCTTTCGAATCAAAAACATTCCTAGTATTATTTATAAAAATGTGAACTAATTCTGTAAGAACGAAACGTGCCAAATGTTAAAGTCTATAAACACTTAGATCGTAGAATTAGGAAAATGCGAATGTAAAACATATACTCGTTTTACGTACATTGTATACTCATTTTCACTTAAATTTTTTATATTAACACGAATTACCTTCGTGGAAGTTTGTTATGATTATACGATCGATATACTGTAGTATATACAGAGATATTTATAACTTATAAGTTACGCTGATAAAATGAGGGCTGAGCGAGGAGAAAACTTTACATAATTCAATCCGACGAACTCGACCTAATTAATACAATAAATGTAAGTCAACTATGTAATTATGCTACGCTATTCTATTCTTCTACAATAGTACGATTTGTGACTGCAATGAACAAACATCATTACCAGTGCGGATAATATTTACAATAATTATAACAAAATACTTATTTGTATTCCGCTATTGCGCGCACAATATCGAAATGTAATAACAACTAAATCTAATATTCTCGTGAATAATCCACCTTTTTTGTTGAGATAACTAATCACAATGAAATTTCACAATATATTTACAAAATGAGCAGAAAATCCAAACTTGACACAACTTTGACCTTATTGTTACACCATACTAATTCATATTATTATACGATCAATCAATAAATTAATCTTACGTAATTAATGTTGAAAATATTATAGAAGACAAAGTGATAATTCAGCAAAAATTCCCTCTTCCTATCTTAAAATTCTAGTATTTACTGAAATTCTTTTAGTTTAGATTTTAGTGTTCTTTAGATTTAAAATGCATTATTCTTTATTTAAATTAATTTTTTAATAACATTGCTAACTTGTGAGAATTTAATTTTTCTCACTTAATGTTCCCATACTTAAAATTGTAGAAAGAAATTTTAGAAAACTCATTGCTACTTCTTGATTGATTACAAGTTCCATTAATTTTGCTGATTTGCGAGTTTAAGAAGATCTTAAACAATAGGAATTACTGACAATTGCAGATTGCCAATTTCTCCGAATTTATAGCTCATGAAATCCTTTTACATAATAAAGATATGCACAAAAAACACCGCACTAAATTTGACGAAAAAATCGAGGAAAAAATTAAAAGTTTACTTTATTTCAGCTCTCACAACTGTCACCTCAAGTTATAATTCCCCTATAGTACAAAAATAGGTCGTACGTATCAAATGATATCTTCCCCGGAAGCGTACGACATGCACAAATAACTCTGATCTTGCGAAATTGTGATCAAAGGTCTAACAAAAAAGATTTTCCAAAATTAAAATCGTCTTTTTTGTATAATTACTTTTTTCCTCTTTCATAGAAATCCTCTTTTGGAAATTCTTTTCCAAGCTTAAAGTATACACATTAATACGTGTCTGTGAAGTGGAATTTATTCCGAGAACAACAAAAAATTTCGAAATTGAAATCTTAAGAAAAATTTTTTTATCATTCTCGGCATAAACTCTACCTCACAGACACATATTGTACTTCAATCCTGGAAAAAGATTTTCGAATCTGTAAAAAGTAAAAAAGTAATTGTCCAGAGAACATTGAGAATATAATATATCATAAAATATCATAAAAACATCTTAAAATTCATGAGACATTTTTTGGAAGTATTAGAATAATATCACTATCAATAAGAAAAGTGGACGTTGCTATATAGTTTACATCCACTTTGTCGGAGGGCAGTAGTGCGCGGCAGCATTTGTGACAGATTTCGGGTCGTCATGTCCTTTCTCAGGTTTCTCTCTGGTACATACAATATAGACACTGAACTTTTTATGTGGTCTCCAATTTTTAGTGCGCATGCGTCGATTTCCAACCAGTAATATAGCTGCCTTCAGTAAGTTGAAATTGCAGGTTAAGTTAGATTAGCTGAATCTCCTCATAAAATGTAATTAATAAAATTAAGTTTTACTAAAAAATTAAATCAAATTTTTTCGGAGACGCTATATTGTGTAGACTGTTATATTTGTATACAATAAAGTATTTATTCTCGTAATAAAGTATGCATTTGTGTGTACGTATATTATTAAATTATAACTTTACATTTAATTACAATTTTCATATAGTATTTAATTAATATTTTTAATTTACTTATTATTGTTTAATATTATTATTATTATTATTAATGTGAATATTATCTTTATATAATGAGTTCGTTAACATTATATTATTATATAAATCTGATTTAAAAATATACTTGCTATAAACAATTTTCATGACACGACCGAACTATGTCTTTTTTTTTTTAGAAAAATCATTCTGTAGCTTTATAAAAACCCAAATTTATAAGCGCCTTTCCAATCCACAATATGGCGGCGAGTCATGTGACCTGGGATCCACTATATCAAAGGTACCGATGGTCAGTGTCTATACTGTATGTACTTATAACTATGCTATGTGCTCTAAGGTTTAATCGCCCTAACGTGAAAATATGTTACAATGGCGGGGTCTATAGAGATACCACTCCGCGATACAGACGAGGTAAATATGCTTTTTCTATTGATTATATCATTAATTTATAATATCTATATGTGATCCTGAGTGCAATAGAATTGGAAGACTAAAATTTTTGCAATAATCAGCGACGTCCATACAGACCTAACCTCAAAATAAGAACACGCTTCTCCTGGTTGAATAAATATTATATTTCACGTGCATACATTCGGATAGCAATATGTTGCTTTAACATCTCGGCGTTAATAAATTATTCTTACTTTGTTTACTTTAAACTCTCTTATTTGCCCCGTATATGTTTATATGTATCGTTGAATTTTTCTTTGTAATAATTGCATGTTATGTATCGGTAAGGTTATAAGTCTATAATATTTAAAATACAAATTCAATTTCGTCTGTTTATATTTCCAAGTGTTTTTAATTCTTTTTACCTGTGACAATGGTACAAATGTGAATCTTAATATTCCAGCTAAAATATAATTTAATATCACTTGCATAATTCTCTATCAGTATATTTGTACGAGTATAAATCATAAGCCTATGACTTTCCATCTAGAATAATCCAATATCACTTGCACATTTTCAAGTACTGTTAACAATCTTTTCTGTCTGTGACAATTGTATTGTCAGTATATAGCTTTCAATTCAAAATATCATCTAATCGTACTTATGTGTTTTTAAATAATTCTTGTAATAATTGTCTTATATATGAATAATTGTGATATTATGCAAATTATAATTTAAATATCACACTTCCTTTATTCTTATGTTATGATCCAAATATTATTTGTTCCATGAATTTTGCATTCATGGATACTTTGATATTAGATATCATGCAGTTATATATAATAATAGATAATAATAAATGTAATATTAGTCTTGTAGATCAATATAAACACTATCATATATCAGAAAATGATAGAAATATAAAATATTCATATGTAATTTTTCTATCATTATTTCTATGTTAATACGTTATGTTTTAAATATTACTTATTTTATGGATATTTTGATATTACAATGCAATTATATGATATTAATATGTTAGTAAAATGTAATAATCTTCATGTATCTATCAATATCAATATTAACATAAGAAAATGACAGAAGTGCACAATAATATTTATACATTTATACAACTTTCCTGTCTCTCCTCATTTCTGCAATATGTAACTTTTATATTTCTTATTAATTTTATAATATTATAATTCAAATGCTTATCTGATTTTTATATTACTTGTAAAGTATATATATATATACATATACATATATATACAAACATTAAATCAGAAAATAATAGAATTAAGAAATATAGTCGTATGTATCTTTGCTAAGATTGTAATTGTTCTTTTCAATCATAGGTCATAGAACTTTATTTAGATCAGTTACCAGATGGAGATGAAGTTCTGGGAATTCTGCGACAGGAACATGCTCAACTTAATATCTGGGTCAATTTGGCCGTATGTATAACAGATAATTCTAATAGAAAAGGAATGTATGTTAGTATCTATCTAAGTTTATTTCTTATTTCAGCTTGAATATTACAAGCAACAAAAAATTGATGATTTCATTAAGATACTTGAATCTTCTCGTATTGATGCAAATATTGATTACCGTGACTATGAAAAAGATCAGATGCGGGCCCTTGACATGTTGGCTGCCTATTATGTCCAGGAAGCCAACAAAGAAAAGAATAAAGATAAAAAAAGAGATCTCTTTACAAAAGCTACATTATTGTATACAACAGCTGACAAGATTATCATGTATGATCAAGTACGTATTATCATATGCGTTTGAATAGTAATATCCATAGTAGTATCTTAATTTTTATATTTATCGTTTTTTCATTGTAGAATCATTTACTCGGTCGAGCTTATTTCTGCTTGCTCGAAGGTGACAAAATGGAGCAGGCTGATGCACAGTTTAATTTTGTATTAAATCAATCGCCAAATAACATACCTTCTCTGCTCGGCAAAGCTTGCATTGCTTTTAACAAAAAAGATTACAGAGGTGCCCTTGCATTTTATAAGAAAGCCCTTAGAACTAATCCAAACTGTCCAGCCGCTGTTAGATTGGGAATGGGGCATTGTTTTATGAAGTTGAATAATCAAGAGAAAGCGCGACTTGCATTTGAAAGAGCTTTACAGTTGGATGGACAATGCGTCGGTGCGCTAGTTGGCCTTTCGGTCTTGAAATTAAATCAGCAACAGCCCGATAGCATAAGAACCGGCGTGCAAATGTTATCGAAGGCTTACACGATCGATTCGACAAATCCGATGGTGCTGAACCATTTAGCGAACCATTTCTTTTTCAAAAAAGATTATAATAAAGTTCAACATTTAGCGTTGCATGCATTTCATAATACCGAAAACGAAGCTATGCGAGCAGAAAGTTGCTATCAACTAGCCAGAGCATTTCACGTCCAAGTAAGTATAAAGTAGTAACTAATATTATTTATGTCAATATTGCTTTTTTTGCTAATTAAATAAAAATATTTCAGGGTGATTACGATCAAGCGTTTCAATATTATTATCAGGCAACGCAGTTTGCTCCGCCTGTATTTGTACTGCCACATTTTGGATTAGGACAAATGTATGTTTATCGTGGTGATGCAGAAAATGTAAGAATATGCAATATACATTACTTAAAATAATTATTTGTATTGGTGTATATAAAATAATAATTTATTCCTCTAACAAAAGGCAGCCCAATGCTTCGAGAAGGTCTTGAAAGCACAACCAGGAAATTACGAAACAATGAAGATTCTCGGTTCGCTCTACGCTAACTCGAGTTCCCAATCGAAACGCGATATTGCAAAAAATCACTTGCGAAAAGTAACGGAACAGTTTCCTGACGATGTCGAAGCTTGGATTGAATTAGCACAGATATTGGAGCAAAGTGATCTGAATGCAGCCTTGAATGCCTATGGAACCGCGACCAGAATTTTGAAGGAGAAAGTTCAAGCGGACATACCGCCGGAGATTTTGAACAATGTGGGAGCGTTACATTACAGGTACGTGTATATTTTTATATTGTATTTATTTTGTATATTATAGTAATTTTGTGATGATTTACTTCTCAGACTCGGTAACTTGGAGGAAGCCAGGAAAAATCTAGAGGAATCTTTGGCGCGTTCAAAAGCAGACGCCTTACATGATTCTGTATATTACAATTCGATAGCAGTGACTACGACGTATAACTTAGCTCGACTTAACGAAGCGTTATGTGTATTCGATCGAGCAGAGAAACTGTACAAAGACATTTTAAAGGAGCATCCGAATTATGTGGACTGTTATTTGAGACTCGGCTGCATGGCGAGAGATAAGGGACAGATATACGAAGCGTCTGATTGGTTCAAGGACGCTTTGAGAATCAATAATGAACATCCGGACGCATGGTCATTGCTGGGTAATTTGCATCTGGCCAAGATGGAATGGGGTCCTGGCCAGAAGAAATTCGAGAGAATTTTGAAAAATCCGACAACGAGCACCGATGCTTACTCTTTAATAGCGTTGGGAAATATTTGGCTGCAAACATTACATCAAAGTGGAAAAGACAAAGAAAGGGAGAAGCGACATCAAGATCGAGCATTAGCCATGTACAAGCAGGTAACTATTATCTAATTCAATTTATTTAGATTCAATATTAACTAGATTAAAATACTTCTGATTATAACTAATATGATTTGCTAGGTTCTGAGAAATGATCCGAAAAACATCTGGGCTGCGAATGGTATCGGTGCAGTACTCGCGCATAAGGGTTGTGTAAATGAAGCTAGAGATATATTTGCTCAAGTGCGCGAAGCAACGGCAGAATTCTGTGATGTTTGGTTAAATATTGCGCATATCTATGTGGAGCAGAAACAATTCGTCAGCGCTATTCAAATGGTAGATAATATATATACAGAAGTAATTAATTTCAACTTAACTAATTTAATATTTTATATTGCAGTACGAAAACTGTTTGCGGAAATTCTATAAATATCATCACGTTGAAGTTTTGCAATATCTTGGACGAGCTTATTTTAAAGCTGGCAAGTTAAAAGAAGCGAAACTGACGTTATTAAAAGTAATTAGCTATATATGTGATTTTTTTAAGATTATTTTATTTTAATGTTTCATGTTAATATTTAATTTGTCGATATATTTTTAGGCACGCCGAGTAGCTCCACAAGATACCGTCTTATTATACAATATTGCTCTTGTACTTCAACGATTGGCCACGCAAATTCTTAAAGACGAAAAGTCAACTTTGACCACCGTATTGCAGGCAGTTCATGAATTAGGTCTCTCACACAAATATTTTCAGTATTTGTCAGCGCACGGCGACAGGATGGAACAGCTGGCGGAAGCTGAAGCTAGGAGGTGTCAAGATTTATTATCACAAGCGCAGTATCATGTCGCTAGAGCTAGAAGGTTGGATGAGGAAGAGAAGATGTTAAGACGGAAGCAAGAAGAAGAAAGGTATGTCACTCTCATCCTATGATATATGAGAGATGAAGATATAAAGATAGAGAAGAATATAAAGATATTCTTCTTTATACGCTTATCACTAAATTATCTAAATTTATAGGCAAGCCTTCAAAATGCGTCAGACGGAAGAGCAACGCAAGCTGGAAGAGATGCGTCGCCAGAAAGAAGAGGAGATGTTGCAAAAGCGACAAGAATATGTGGAAAAAACTAAGAACGCGCTGGTATTCGGTGAAATGCCATCAGAGAAACCCGGTAAAAAGGGCAAGAGACTCCGAACTGATCAATATGTTAGTGATAGTGGAGGCTCTGATAGAGATGAAGGCAGAGAAGAAATACCGAAAGAAAGAAAGCGTAAAAGGAAACCTAGCAGTGAAACTAAAGACAGGAAGAGCAAAGGTAAAGGCAGACGCAGGAAGGATGAAAGTGGCAATAGCGGTAAAACAATTATATTTTATTTTATTTTATAAATAATTAATCAACTACAAATTAATAGCTATATAGAGTCAAACGCTGTTTTTGTGTCAATTATGAACAAATATATCTTTGATACAAAAAATTCGAACGTTCGGTCCCATTATTTGGACCATCATCAGCGATAATATAATATACAAATGTTAATTAATGTTAGAGAGAATGGTATTGAAACGCTATAATATTAATATATATTGTTCTCTTATTTATCAACAGAGATTAGTTGTTAACAGAGGTTAATTATATATTGTCCTCTTATTTGTCAACAAACCTCTGACAACTAATCTCTGATAAGAGGACATATATATATTAATATTATAGCGTTTCCACACTATTCTCTCTAACATCAATTAATATTTGTATATTATATTATCGCTGATGATGGTCCAAATAATGGGACTGAAACGTTCGAATTTTTTGTATCAAAGATATGTTTGTTCGATAATTGACGTACCGAAAACAGCATTTGACTCTATATAGTCGTTAATTTGTACTTGATTAATTATTGTAATTTGTATTTAGTATAAGGATTGAATTAATTTCTTCAGCTTTAATTTAATTAATTTTGATTTTTGTTATTTATTTTATTTTTCCATAGCACTATAAAATTTTTCCATAGCACTATAAAATTACTCGTTTTGATTATGAAGTTTAATACTTTCACAAAATTAAAGAAACCATTTCTTACAAAATATGTATTTTGTAGGATCTGATAGTGACCAGCCGAAACGGAAACGTGGCAAGAAGAACGCGAGGACTAAAAAAGAGAAAACTCGTAAAGTGGTTGAAACCCTTAAGGGTAAGCTGGTTAAATCGAAGGAAACTATTTCGACGAGCGAGTCAGACAGCGATACAGGTGGCCTTAAAATCGCTAGTGGGTAAGTACGATACGTTATCTTAATATTATATGATTATCTCTAATTTTAGAATTCATTAAATCAGAGTTGATTTGATTTTTTTACGGATTCATATCATGTTTAATCATTTTTAAATTATATTATAAATAGTACTAAATATTGAAACATCTTAATAAATATATTAATTTCTTAATTTATCACACTCAACAAAATGTAATGTGTCATGTTAAACTTTATGTTACTTTTATAGCGGCGAAAGCGGCAATGAGAATCAACCGCACAGCAGCAAACGAATCGCATCCGATTCCGAAGGCTCTCGCGTCTCACGCTCGAGATCTCGTTCAAGGTCGAAATCCGGTAGCCGTTCAAGAAGCAGTTCGCGTTCACGTTCGCGTTCGCGTTCGCGTTCAGCTTCTCGTTCGCGATCTCCATCACGATCGCGCTCTCGATCTCGATCTGCTTCAGGATCCAGGTCGAGGAGCGTTTCAAAATCAAGAAGTCGGTCGGTATCCGGGTCAAGATCAGGGTCAGCCAAAAGCAGATCAAGATCGAGGTCAGGTTCGCGCAAGAGCGGCTCGCGGTCAAGGTCTAACAGTGGCTCGCGAAGAAGTGGATCAAAGCCAAGATCAAGATCGAGTTCGAGAAAGAGTGGTTCTAGGTCGAGGTCACCAAGTGGTTCAAGAAAAGGCGTATCGCCGTCAAGATCCAAAAGTGGCTCGCGTTCAGGTTCGGAGGAACGCCAGTCAAGAAGCAAGAGTCGATCGCGGTCTAAATCGAAATCTGTTTCAAGGTCTAAATCAAGATCGAGAAGCGGTAGCAGGTCGCGATCGCACTCTAGATCGAAGAGTGGTTCTCGAAGCCGGAGTCCGAGCGGATCGGCACGGTAAGTTAATTTTTTTACATACTACAATTATAAATATATAAAAGTTTTTTTTGCGTATATTACACGTACTACTTTTTTTCACAGTTCTGCATCCCCGGTGTCTAGAAAATCAGTATCGGGAAGCGGCGGTAGTGATAGTGAATAAATCAGCCGTTCTTACAATTGTATATCACAGTGAAAAAAAAGATTATACTTAAATAACATACATAATTTGTGTGAAGATCGCTTTACAAAGTTCTTTTAATACAAATGGAAAATAAATGTTTATCATCTCTGCTGGATTTATTTCTTTTGTAATTTTATTGTGCAATTATCTTTTAAATTTTCATCTTTTTTTATTTAATAATATATTATTTAATAATATATTATTTTGAGCAACTATCTATCACATTTCGCCACACATGCGCACGCGCGCGCGCCACACACACACACACACACACACACACACACACACAACTAATAGAATATATTAACAAAATTATAAAAATAAATATTGAGAGACCAAATATTTTAAAGTTAACTGTGGCTTCCGCGCAATCTCTTATATGCATGAATTATCGATTTTTTTTCTCTGATTTTCTTTATCTTAAAAATTCTTATGTTATTTTATTTTTCCTATTAATAATAATGGTAAGTAAAGCAAAATAACTTTATGTATTATCGTATATAGTATATTATAGCACTGCGATAACAATATGAAAAAATACAAGACAAAATTGTACCTATAATTCACAATAAAATAAATTTTATAATACAATACTAAATAAAAAACAACGAAATTATACATTGGATTATTTCTTTAACCTAGATCAGGCGAAGAAATATAAACTCATAAGAGAGCGCGGCAGTGTCTTACGCCATAGCTTAGCGCTGAGACACTACCGTGTCTCCAGATAAGCAGAGCGACACAGAGATTATCGGATATATATTTACCTATACTAAATATTTCTGCTCCTAGATAGTATCAATATTACTCTCTCTCCTAAGTATCTTCGCCGCTTCGTATATATAAGTTCAGCAATTCATAATGAGAATTCGCAGAGAATTTAAGTCCTTAGTATTGAAAATAATTAATCCTCAATCCATTATTCTGGTTTTATTGAAATATCCTTCGACACAGGTTTAACAAACACTCTAAAATTAATAGTTGAATAGCTAAATTTCATATAATAATTAAATTGATTAATCATACTAGAGAAATTTATTTTCGAAATTTTGTACCAAGCAATGAATTACTTTATCATCAAGTATAACAAAGATACACATTGGATTTTAAGAATTTAATAAAAAAATTTCTCCAAGTTTATTTTGAATCATTAAATAAATTTAATCATTAACCTTTGAAAAATTATTTATATTCTGACATGGTATTTTATTGACTTTTAAAGTTCATATTCTGATCGAAATTGAAGCGTTTATGACTGATTTGACTCATTTTTATTTAATTATATCTTAACAGAATCAATAAATTTAAATATATAAAATATTGCGCTACTAACATCTTGCGTTGTAGTATATAACCTTTATGTTTATTAAGAAATTTTTTTTTCGAGCCGAATTTTCGAGATTAACGACTAATACTTGTGAACGAATTGTGAAACGTAAATGTAAAACAGTCAATACTCGCTTAGCTAGCACGGTCGACGCTCCTAAGTTTGTACATACTCGTACGTTGTTATGCAAATATAATTAGATGTCTGTCGTGAGGGGAGCAGTATGCATATCGATTTCATGAGCGGTATAAAATAAATTATTAACGCTCATTCTCGAGGTGAGTGACACATTCGTATAGCTGGCGACTACTTATTTTACTTAAGACTCGCTTACATAGAAGTCGTAGACAATTGTGGGATCTTAAGTCATTAAATAGGAAATTGACCCATCACAGTCAAATGTAAGTAGAATACTTGATTGGTCAATTTCTTACGATTTGAGATCCTACCGTCTACGACTTCTATATAGACGAGTCTTTTTATTGTCGATGACAAACCGCGATTTTTTCTTTTTCATTTTAATTTTCTGACCTTTCCAAACAGTGGCTCTGAGTCGCTCGTGTATCGATATTCTGGTCTTTTTTCCGAAAGTTTAGAACTTATCAGTAGTATAATATATAATAAGTACAAAATAATTCCTCTTATTTTTCTGCTGAAAATATGGTAATTTTTAAAATATAACTATATTTAGCTACATTGCACATTTAAATGAAATCGTTAAATATTTTAATATTCTATTTGAAGTTATGATGATAATGGATTAACGAATAAATAATAACACATAATGTTTTTGCAGTAAATTCATTTCAGTTATATTTAATGAGTTTCTACCAATATACTAATGACGTTTATGTGCAAACTTCTACGTGGGGAAGCATACCAACTACGTGGTAATTTCATTATGAATGTTACACGAATATGGTCTTTGTAGAAAACGGATTAACCGGTTTTGGCGCGCGTGAGCACTCGCACGTATAATTATATGTTTAATTGTAATCACATTTTCAGTTCAGCACTCGTCCATTCCCATTGTCCGTGGGTTTAATCACTTTATTTTGCCTTAATTAATGAGTACCACTGAGGAAAATCATGCTACAAAATCATTTCGATGACATCTCTCTTCATCATTCCTCGACTTTCTCATGACCTTTCGTGACTTTTCTTATCTACTATGTCACTCGTGTTATTGTCGGTTTCTAGCTCTAAACACCCAGTTGAACTTTATCGTAACAGGCAGCCTTATAGTTCCATCGAGTCTATAAAATCTGATAGCTTCTTGTCAGGTGCTACATTATATATGATTTCTGATATATTTACGCTGACATACCTATCATTCCTAAGATATAACATATATAAAACTTGGTGCTATTATGTTTTCTTTCTCTCTTTCTCTTATCATTATTTTAACAATGAATTTAAATATATGATTTACAATGAAATGTAAAATTTTTAAACTTCAGTGCATATAGAATAAAATGTTTAATCTTTTTATAAGTAAACCTCATATATATGTATATAAACCATTAGTTGTGAATCATTAAAAAAAAATCATATTTTTATCTAGAATAATATCAAACAATTAATAAAATATTTAATAGTCATGATTGATCATAAAGATTACATTATGGATAATTTTATCAGGGTTGTTAAAGTTATCATTTTTTAATAATGTGTTACAGTTATTTGTGTAAAAAGTAATTCATTACTCGTTACTCGTTACCGATTCTAAAAAGTAACGCGTTATTGTTACTTAAAGTAACGGAAAAATCGTTACTTTTTTCGTTATTTTTCAAAAATGATTGCATTTATGTAAATTATAACTATAACATAAGAACAAATCGTTTTTTAATTTATATTTTTGTTTTATTTTATATTTTATTAGTTCTTTATTAGTTCTTCATTATGGTACATATTTTAATTTGCATCAGCACATATATTTTAACTTTAAATTATAATTAATTTGTATTGCTGAATCTTGAATTTTTGTTTAATAATAGGTAATAGGTTTAATATATTCGTCTGTTAGACAATATCGACAATTTCGGCTTTTTGCACTACTTACTATCAGCGCGAGTTCTGATTTGGAGTTCTGTTTTTCCGCTTTCTGTTTTTCCATCAAAGTGTGGACGCGTCCTTTTTAAAATAATTGTATATCAATGAAATAACGAAAAAAATAACATAAAATTTATTACGTTATTAGTTCCTAAAAATTAATTTAGTTATCGTTATTGTTACTAGGAAAAGTAATTTTTATTCATTCATTACTAAAAAAAGTAACGAAATCAGTAACTTCGTTACTTTTTATGTTAACAACCTTTATTCCATTTAATTATCGTTTTATATGTTTTAATTTAAATTAAATAAAGTAATGACAATTATTCACAATTAGTATCCCGCGTACTAATTGCGGATCAATTCACGAAATGTTTTCTCCTTTTTGATGGCGTTACTGCATCCTATAAGAATAATAAAAATGATTTGCGCATGCATATCATAATATATATAATAAAATTATAATTGATGATCCACATCTAGTTCTAAGGTCTAATTGTGGATCATGATGCAATTTTATAACATATTCAAGTTTATTTAAAATTAGTGACAGTCAAAAGCAACGATAATTAAAAAAATTAATGAAAATTAAACGTTTAGCAATAAAAAAATAGTTAAATATTATGAAAAGTAACACTTTTTGTATATAGACCCAGATAGCCAAATCTGTAGAAAGATTTTTTTAAATGTCTGCTACATATTATGCTAACAAAATGACAACAGAATTATATGTATATAATACTGTTGACAGACTGCTAGAAAAAACATAACAGAATCTGCAAGCGCCAGATAATGTCGGCAAGATCTGCTCAGTTTTTGCCAACAATTTGCCTTCACATTATATTGACAGGCGTGTTATAAAATTGCATCATGTATTAACAGAATACAAGCCTAACGACCCTGCCTAACAACACAAGCCTAACCCTGAACACAAGCCGAACGCAGTTAATGGCAGACTGCCATCATTTTCTGCTCGAACTTGCTGACAGTCTGCTAGAAGACTGCAGACATTTGGCTATCTGGGTAGGTATACTATATTTTATATTCTATTTTGATACTTAAAACAAATCTTTTTGGAATGGCATCATTTATAAGATATTTGACAAGTTTTAAAATATTTTTATAATAAATTTACGCAATAAAAGTATCATTATAACATAATGATTAAACACCCGCGGACACATTTAATCTCAACTGAGCATAATGTTGATTTTTTCCATATAATCTAATGCTTTTTATTAAAAATAATAATAGTGCAACTTGTGCGTTATCTTTAAGAAAATTATTCAATTATACAAATAAGAAAATAGATTCATTGTTACTTATCTTATCAAACTCAAGTATTTTCTGTTAACTTTTGATCTTAATTACTAACTTAGATCTTAATTACTAACTACTATAAAAGCTATAAGACAATTTTTATGATATTGCACTTCGAATGAATTTTTAAAGATACATACATTAGTTAACTTCGCTGCACATTTAATTAGTTAATGATATCAATAAAATGTGTAGCGCTGTTCCTAATAAATTTAATTCAATTGATATTTGAAAGAGATAAAACAAATGCTAAAAAATTTTGAGGTATGTACATACATATCATTTAATGAAAAATACTATAATTATTTAAATATAAAAAGTAATCCGGAATTAGTGCCACGTCTAATATTTTTATCCTATATTCCTTTTTAATAAAAACATTATGTATGTATTGTATATTGTATATTGCTTGTGATGATTTTTTTTCTTGATTATAGTGATGATGATAACTTTTCTATTTATTCCTTTGATTATGAGATTTCTTTTATACAATCCCAGTTTTACCTCCACATTTTCTGAATTATACCCGTACTATCGTTTTGTCTAGCTGTGTAAGAATCTTTCATTTTTAGACAAGTTTTACGACAGGTGCATCTGTTTTAATTCCAATAGCATATAAAGCTCGGTAAATCTAGTGCCACACGTGGCGCAAGCAAGATTTCATTCCATACATATATAATAACACTATCAACTGCAATGCACGAAGAGCGAATGCTTTGAATTTCCCACGAGTAATTTTCGGTCTCATCGCTCATCGATAATAGTTAGCACACGTGAAATATCCTTAAATTTGGAAAAATAAATTGTCCACAATCCATAATCCGCATATTAATATCAAATTAATTATTTAATCATTATGCATTTATTTTTTTTAGAGTTTATCCTGAAAATATAGTATCATGGGATAACATTGTATGTCGAAGAATTTTTATGTAATTTTCTTTCATTCAACTAATAAAACTACAATAAAATATAAAATAAGTTTGATTAATTGTACTGAAGTGAATGGTAAAAATCTTTAAAATATTGTATCACAACTATCATATTTTCAAGATAAATTCTAAGAAAAAATTTTCTCCGTGCATACCTATAAATATTTCACATAATGTTTAAATTCTAGAACGCCGTTGACTCAGTAAAAAAGTTAAGAGCTATTTAGAATAATTTAAAATAATGGAAAAATAATGGTAGTGCACCTTGCATTTGTGTGTTACCTTATGTAACTAAGAAAACATTATTCAATTATACAAATAAGAAAATAAAAAATTCATTGTTACTTATATCTTATATCAAACTCAAATATTTTTCGTGAATTTTTGTTAGATCTTAATTACACAAGATCCTCCATGAAAATCTTACGATAATAATTAAAGATCCCGATTTAGAAAACGAGCAGGCGATTAAAGATGCCGTGCGCCGAAATTCATTCGTTATCGTTACGACCGCTTAACTCGCAAGCGCAATCTTCGTTGAAGTGTACGTACTCCGTACATCTAGAGGGAAATCTTCAGTCTGATATACAAGAGGAATAAGGTCGGCGAATGAAGATATTAAGGAAAGAGGGTGCGAGTCTCACCCTGTACTACGCCGGGCATACTGAGAGCTCCAAATATTTGCTGTTTCGATCCACCGGCGGGTGGTGTGGATTTATTTTCTCGCTCCCGTTTGCGTCCGCTCTTAACCATTTGCTGACTCTTGCCGACTCTGCTGATTTGGCCCAGCTCCTTCAACATTTGTTGTTTCAGTTTATTTTCCTTTTTTTTCACCTTTATGTTAATTATGTTAATTCGACGCTTATAATGTTACGAAACTCGTCTTTCTGGCAGAGGAATTATTTGTTGAAAATTATTTGTTGAAAATTGTTAATTCTGATGTAATTAATTCTGATTAATTGTCCATCATAATTAATTATCGATCTATGTAAATCGCAAAAAATTCAAAGTCTAATAAGATAAGTAAATGTATCGTATTCTTCATTTTACTTTCACGGTCGTACTTTCCTCTCTTTTCAACAATGTGGAAAATAAACAAGTTACTCTAAGGATATCAAGCTTTTTTTAACTATATTTTTAACTTTAATGATCTTGACTTCCTGCAGTGATTATACAGAATTTCACGAAACCAATCATTGAAATAGGAGAACTACCTAACTTTGCTTCTCGGTAGTCCGAAGTTTAATTAGTTCTATAACTTAGTACCACGGAATTATGCATAGCCGCAGGTACGTCAAAACCAATGCATTATTATTTGCGTCGCGTGTGTTTAGCCATGGATTGTTTCAGAAAATTTACTGTAACTTTCAACATTCTGTTTTGTTTTGCATTGCTTTTGATGATAATAAGTATAAATTTATATCTTTGTAACACACGTATTAGTTTAATACGTTGGTAAAATCAACTTAAATTTTACTATTTCTAAAGATTTTCAGAATTTAAAAAATTTTTAATCCTCTAGAATTATTCCTCTACGTTTTCTTATAATTGAGAAATCAAACTAAATGTATCTTTACTTTTTAATTTAATCATAAATCTTATTCTTTTTATATATGTCTAGTACATATTACAGAAGTAAAACTGAGTGTCAAATATTTGTGAAATGAAACCATCTTTACGAAAAATTACACTTTCGATATTCTAATATATTAGAATATTCTTTTATTCATCGCAACAATATGATTCTTGCTGAAGAACGGTCTTCACATCAAAGTCCGGATATAATTTTAGTTTTTTTTTCGAATGTAATTTTCGCAAACGCGAAATTGCGCGCAAAAATGGAACAATGATTAAATACAACCGCTTCAATAAGAGTTATTGCTAATGAATGACTTGGAATTACGAGTTGGCTTGCTTTTCGAGATGGCAAAAATTGCGACGAATTCATCGCGAGCCAAACGTTATTGCGAGTGCTGATACTCGAGACTCAAGCGTTTTCGTTTGAATTGCTTTAACAGGATTAATTACCATCGTTGCCCGTTGTTTATATATGTCTCTTGTCCCTCATGTCAAACGCTCATTACGTCGAGGGTTACGAATTGTTATTGTGATGTCGTTATATCATGGTTGCAACCTAGAAAAAATATTTTGGTAATAGCTACCAAATTTTTGTAATATCTAAAATAAGTTCAACCAAATGTTTTGGTTAATATAACCAAGACATAATTTTATTCTTACGGGTTTACTGTTTGGTGATACTAAATTTTTGTAATTTTGAATAAAATGATATTTGGTTGTATTAACCAAAATATTTGATTATACCTTTTTTGAGTGCATAGCTATTACCAAACTGTTTTTTCTGTGCAAGGTATTATTATTTAATCATCGATTTGAAGGATAATTTTACAGAACAATTTAAATTATTTACAACATTATATCAATTAAGAATAATTTATATATCTGTAATAATTAACTGTAAAAAATTCATAATTTACCAATTTATTGTGGAATGACAATGATATAAACAACAGGTATACATTCATTATCAATATTTTTGAAAGTTTTGACTTATTTTTTAACATGGTAAAAAATTACATATTACTGATGTATTTTTATATATTGATAGAATGTTTTCAGTGAGTTTTAATATGTCATGCTATCAAGGCGATCGATGAGAGATCGAGGGAAAAGCAATTTATAAAGCGATATATTACAAGGTGGTACCAACGACGTTTACACACGGAGTGTTAAAATTACGACTGTGTAAACGTCAGTAGAAGTTAACGGCACGTGTCTCTGTCTCCTAAACTTTATTGCCACATGCGTAAAGCGTTCTGGAATCTGAACGGAACGTTGAAACTTTAGCTTTACGACCCTTGAGCTTTACGACCGAAAGCAATCGCATTCTGGCTATCTCCATTTCGTTAAAAAATGAAAGATCCTTAGAGAGCGCCAAGATTTTTCAGAGCACATTTGGAACAATAAAACCATACCATTACATTGCCGCAATAAAATACAACTATAATGTGTCGTTTAAAATAATCAAAAAGCTTTAATTTGGAAATTATTATTATTACATAAATTATTATTATATCATATCATATCATATAAACGAAATTGAGAAGTAAGAATTATATAGTCTTAAGTAAGAATTATATAAGAATCTCAAGCTTCAATTATATAATTATATAAGAAAATAAAATTATATAAGAAATCTAAGGCTTTGGTAATATAATTATACAACAAACCAATGCAATCGTACTAACGATAAATTCAATTAATAATTCTATTTTCAATCTTATTAATAATTCTAACATTATATAATATTAATTCTATAGGATGTTCAATTCGTCATTTATTATTTACAGAATTAACGGAATTGATTTCCTAATATTGATTGTATAATTTTCACTTTTTATATCAACGAAATTCCAACTACTTTATTTGTATTATTACCGTAGTTTATTTACATTGTAGTTACTTATCTACGTAAAGGTGCAATATCTTCGTGCTTTCCGGACCATTGATCGACACCCTCGACTTAAGGAGGTGTTCTCGAAAATCTTCCATCAGGGTAGCATTTCGTCGATGCTGAGGAAATAAGGGAAAATTGATCCAAGAATTCCGAGGGTAGTTTGCTGTGTCTTCATCGGATAAGGTTTAAGATCATCAAACACTCGACCGCAAGACTCAAGGGAGTGGATGTTTCTCGATAATCTTTTTTTCCCCTATACGTCTCTATGTTGCTTTCGTCGAAATTGCCGGACTTTCATTATGACCCAATTCGACGATGCCATTTTATCATTAGACAAAGAACTGGCCAAAACATAATTTCGCATTATTCCTTGATAACGAAAACGAACACTCGACATAGGAAATGCCCTAAGGAGCTTCTCATCGATTTGTCGCAACAGAATTCCGACTGAATTGAAATGGATTCCCATTGCATATCATTACGATAATGCTTAAGTGCGCTTTGTAATAGCCAATATTGTTCAGCGGTTACTCCAGAGCAACATAAATATAGGCAAAATTATACTTCCTATAAAACATATTTTACACACACACTAAACACATACTCAGACACACACACACACACACACACACACACACACACACACACACCCCCCACACACCATCTGTTTATAGATCGCATTATTAAAAGTAAAGTACGTCGATGATAATATACGAAATTAATGGCACATATAAACTCTTCTTTAGATAATTTTGTAGAATCCTTAATATGTTCTCATTTCTATTCAATACCGGCAATGGCCAGATTCAAAGGAATGTTTGTGAACAGAGATGTGACATCCAAGGAAAAGAGCTCATCGGATTCACCTTATGTAAGATGTAAATCGTGTTATAAATTGATAAAAGCTCTATAGAGTCAAAATGTTTTTATTATATAGTCCTTATTTTAAATGTATTTTAATCTAAGATCTGAATGTGCTCGTACTGATTGTTTATTATATATTATTTTGCTGTACAAACTTTCGAGCGTTATATTTTATTTATTATTGTTAATATATTTTAATTATTACACCTCTTTTTAGATAAAATAATTTTGAGAAATGTGCATTTCATTTTATTCTTTGTTAGTAAATTACTAAATTAATGTTTATTTTTAAAAAGTAAGGTTTTTTTTTAAAAGAGTGTGAGATATCTCCCATGTGTATATAATACTTTTTGCACTCACTGTATACGTATTGACAAATGTACACGCACAAATGAAAATAATATTACTCCGCGCGGTACTATTGTGCTCATTGCAGCAGTTTTCAAATAAAAATTTGACCTCGCAGCATTTTAGAGAATGCCAATTTCATTGTTCCAGTCAGAAAGGCAATTTCTGCTAACTGCAGTTTTCTACTGCATACCTTTCTCTCCTTCCACCCGAAATCTCTCGTTCTGGATGAGATGCGTCCTTGGTCTCGAGATGCAGAAGGATCGTTATCAATTTCTTAAACGACATGCATATTCATGCGTGCGTATCATATGCAAAACAAGACGGAAGCTTTGGCAAATATTTGCGCGTCGCCGCCGACATTTTCCGCGAGAATAGTGACGTGGACAAATCTGCAATTCTAAGATCTTCATCACCGTGAATCCGTTGGTTAAAGTGATTTACAGATATTGGATTACAGGTCACGTCTGTTCCTTTGGCTTTAAATACTAATAGAAAATCGCAACAATATTGACCATTAGTTTCATATGAAATTCGGAATAAAATTGATCTCAAATATTACCATTAGAATTAAAATTGACTCCAAATATTATAACCATTAAAATTAAAATTGGAATAGCATTTGCTATAACAACGACACAACTAAAAAAACAAAGTTTTCCAGAAAATCAGTTTCAGAATGTTGTAAATCATTATAAAATTTCATAATTACTTTTAAATGCAATTTTGGCATAGTAATTGAGTGTAGAGAAATAAAAGTATGTTTTTTTTTCTTCGTATTATTATTCTTTTTCTACAAACAATTAAAAAATGACAACTTTTTAATTATGTCATAGCAAATTATCGATATATACTACACACACACCACACACACACACACACACACACACACACACACACATATATATTATATATGTTTAGTTTAATTAAAATTTAATTTTTTAAAATTCTTAAAAAATCATAATGTAAAATTAATCTGATTTTTCATGCCACATTAAATTTAGTAAAAGATCTTTCGTAGAAAGTACCAGGTAAACTCGAGAATATTTCAAACAAGATTACTAATGTACATAAAAGTTTAACAGGTGAGTTGTTATCATCCTTATTTATCTAGAATCTCTTTGCATTTATCTTAAGATTTGAGACAACGCCGTTTTCCTTCTTTATAGTTGCCCTTTCACCTTTTCTTAAGTTTTCTCATTTCAATTTTTATATCCGCAAATGCACGCAAAAAATTCTTTCTATCTGTTAAAAAAATATTTAATTATAATAGTATTTTTCAGAGGAATAATAAATTGTTAATTAGTTGATTATCAACTAATAATTTATCTGCGATATTTCAAACATATTGCGCTCTCTTGAAGAAAATCTATAAATGAAATTTTTTTGTTTAGAAAATTTCGGAAGATAAGAAAACTTTTCAGCATTGTCGATTAAAACTTCGGACATTACGCCACTTTGCACAACTCTACTTTGTATAGCAGCAAATCCAGGATAATTCTTATTTTAACATTTTTTTTACAACTTTCTCACTATTCTACGAGACTGAGAAATTAGCTATCAACGAATCGAAAAAGATTTGCATAAGTGAGCTTTTATTTTTGATAAGGGACATTCTTCTATTTTTACTTCCTAAGCCCCAAACTTAAAACATACAACGCCGTGTGAAAACGCAAACATGAGACAGATGTTAAGGATTTAGGAATTCTGCAAATGGCCAACACGAAAGTCGACAAAAAATCTTATCGCGACGCTTTTACGATTGTAACAGTTAACTCAACGTTACGATTACGATAATATAATAGCATTGCTGCAAAAGTGAAAATGGTTTATTTAATATGCGAAGCGAAGTGGCCATTGTGATGTTTCTATCTTACTGTGTGTGTGTGTGTGTGTGTGTGTGTGTGTGTGTATGAATGCATATTTTTTAATAAAATATCTCATTTTGTGGTATTATATCTGCGCATGTTTTCCCTGGTGGCGTAACATGGCTTTTTAAGGCTGTTTAAGAAATATTTTTCTTCATTTTACTCGCAGTATGTGAATAGCGAATCACTTCCCTTCCTATGTAGAGTGAAATAAATTGAGTTCGGAGGATTTCAGTTTAAATACGCTTGCCTATGTTGATGGTCGTGTAATCAGTTTCAAGCAAATACTCAGGTCGCATAGGAGCGCACGTGTGCATACAGAATATAGAGGCAAATAATAAGATGATCTAAAATAATAAAACATTGCGAGGAGTAAGAATAATGAAATATATAGAATTTTATTTTTTCAGCACAAAGCCAAAAATTGGGAATTAGCTAAAAAATTTTTACTATTGCACTGCATCCATTCATCCTTCATCCGTTACTAAACTAATCTATATCTAAACTTTTTTTGTATTTAAAATAATAAAGTACATAAGATAATAATATACAAAATAGTATAATAAAATGAATCCTTTTTTAGAAATTAATTACATTAATAATATGAAACGAACGGATGATACTCTCTCTCAGTTTTCCTCAATACTAAAGTTAGATTCTATTTTTGAATATCTCGGAAGAATAAATGTAATTAAATTTACCTCAATTGACCAGTTAGATCTAAAATGACCATTGAATTGACTATTCAATACTAACTAAAATAAGTTAGATTTTCTTCACGCACGAAAATGTTAGACGACCTTAATCCGTTCGGTATTGTAGATTACACCATAAAAAAAGGAATTTCGAAAATAAACCCGTACAGTCAAAATAAAATCCATTTCTCTCTCAGCGATTTTTCATTGGCGGTTAGACATCGTTGCAAGAATAAAAGAGACATGCCTCGCAAACGCGGTGGACATTTTTCGAGACCCAGTGTTGTTGGCTATTTTATTTTTATCGATCAAGCTTGAGTTCAATTCTGCATTACATGAATATATGCAGAATATTGCACATAAAACGGCTATTAATTTTACGAAATATTTAATCAAAATCCAATGTTACATTAATATAATTTACATAAAATTCATTTATATTGACATATTTTACGTAACAATATTCGATTTAATATCATTTCATATACATTTAAATATTTATAAATGATTTAATATGATTTTTATTTCGATACCGCTAATATCTGTTGTCCAAAATTGCTGCGGTTAATAATCCATAGAACGTCAATATCTACCTAGTAGGAAGTATTCTGTCAGAAATATATCACATTTCTAGCACATAAGCAAATTTCCGATGAAATCCAATTTTTCAAGTTCGATTCTGCCACATCAATCGTTACAATCTACGTTGATCGTTCCAATTGCAATAGAATTTCAACTACTTTCGCGAATATTCCTTGCGATAAAAAGCGATAGACTCCTCGCGAAATTTATGTTTGCAAATAAATCCTTCTTCCTAATCTGGTCCTCGCGTGTCATGAAAATGTATGGAATGTTTCATTTCATACATTTATATTTTTCTCTTTCTCTCGTCGCTAAAATGTTATTAAATTCGTAATGTTATTAAATTATACTTAATTTGAATTATTTTAAATCGTTCCTATAGGTCGCTGCTGTTCAATATGTTGTTAATTTAAGTAAAACAATGAAGCTAAACAAACTAATTAAAGAAAATGTACTAAATTTGACTCCAACAATTTAATTAATTATTTACTACGTGCATATATTAACGTGGACATTGTTTACTCCGAAACTAATCACAGAAGTTAAATTTATTTTGACGTACGTGGAAGTTAAAAATAACAAAATGTGACTCAAGGAACTAGGTTACCCTTGCTACCTTGATATCTTAACAGGATATATCTCAATTCGCATAGCAATACCGTCACGTTCTTTTAGAATATTATTCCATCCTTTGTCATCACGTATTGCATAATTATTTTTGAGATTCTTTGTTAAACTTCAAGAACTTTGAAATTTAAATGTTACAATCGTTACAAATCAGCAAACAAAATAAATGTTATGGTTCACTCATTTGCGAAAATAAAAGTGTGCATATTTCACATAAGAATTAAGCAAACACTTGCAAAAAAATGAAATGAGAAGACAGGAAGAGAGAGAGAAAGAAAGAGTATTGTCAAAGAAATATGTAAACTCGCGTGTAACGAATTCCAATGCTAGAGCGCGAAGAACCTTGATATTTGAGCTGAGGATTTTTATTTTTTGCTTTTTGATATTCAATGCAACGCAATGCCGATCGAGACGCCGTCGAGCGTTGCGCGTGATATGAAAGCCCCAGATGCTAGATTTCGAATTCAATTGGCAGATCGTTGAGTATCGAGAAAACCCAGTGGAATTATTCTCGACAAAGGTTCGAGGGGGAGTCCTTAGTGTCGTGCGTTTAAACGTAAAATTCTTTCAGTCGATCTCGCGATCAGCCGATCCCTCGGAGTTCGAAGAAAAATTGAAAAATATGCTCGGAACACACGCGAGGTCGAGAAAATCTCATGCTAAGCGAGGTGATAGACGGGCAAATACCTTTAACCTTTACAAAGTAAACTGCCGTGCTGGAGAAAAGCTTTAACGCGGAATTGAGAACAACTGCATAATTGGATCGTGTTTTTGGACAAAAAGAATCGATGGATCGTAATTACATATTTGCCGATAAAAGCATTATTTCGTCTTAAAGGAAACGTACGTTAATAAATAATAAATTTGATAAATTTGATTCTAGTCAATTTGTTTAATTTTATTTTATTTTAAAAAACGCGAAAGTTAAACTACGTTGTGTGCTGATGGTCTCTCGATTATTTGACGGCGCACAAAGAGTTAATACAACGTTTCGGTAAATTTTCAAAGTTCACCACAGCATCCCTGTGTAACGTGCCACGAGTTGCAGACTAATCGTTCAACAGAAAAGAATCCTTTATACGCAGAGCACCGGCCGTTGCCAAAGTTACGAACAAATCGTTTAAGCAGAATTAACGATGAAAGGCGAAACAAGTACCGCACAGTCGATTCGATTTAGTTATGAAAAAAAAGTATTAAAATGTGTCGAATAAAATCTGTCGAATACGAGAGAATATATTTTCTTAGAAATATGGGGAATATCGAACAAATCGCGAATGTGGATGTAAGCTGTTCGTTATAACAAAAACGGGACATATTTACTCGATACGAGCACGTTTATAATGTTCGACATGACGCAAGTACGTAAAGTTAAGACATTTTTGTTACGTTATGTCATGTAGGATTTAGCCTTAACTCATCGTCTTGATAATCTACCGTGACGTAACGTCAATTCCAGTATCTAGATATTTGTTCTTAACTGACAAGGATAAATTGAAGAATATTTCTGTACCACGATTTATTCAATCACGGTACATATTTCTGAAGAACCTCCGCGCTATCTGCGCGCTAGTTTTCGGATGATCGAGTGGAGGTCTCGTTTTTCGCGACAATAGAGAACATTAATCGCGAGATTATTTGAACCGTGATATAATCGGTATGTTATGTAACAAGGATCATCCATGCGACACAACGTTATCGAGAAAATTCTGAGTGCAACATTGACAATGCGCAACACGCGATCCTACAAGTGGTCCCAGCGATGCATCGGAATAATGGCGGAGAATCCGATTGTTATGCAAAATCGATATGGAATATAACAATCGCAAGCAACTCGAAGACGATTGTCTGTTCGCCTGCAGGGATTGTAGCGTAGCTGTTCGAGAAAGGTTTCCGTCCCTGAAGATTCTCCAAGGACTTAACATTGGACAAAGCACTACTACAACGAGCTGCACATCTAAGCACCAAGTATATTGGCTTAATTTCATCCTCGTACCGGAGAGGTTGTCTTCGTCGAGATGCTCGCAGCGATGCTTTGCATAACTCAACTTTTTAATATGTGTATTACTCAGTTTTTATTTATTTTTTTTTTTAGATTTGTACGACACGACGTGACACTTTTAAAATTATGCGAATTACATTTATCGTTTAAAATCGGTTCATTCTAAGATGAATCTCTGACATTTAATAATTAAAAATTGAACAATTGAACAAGGAGAAGCGAGAAACGTATGATTAATAAGTTTCTTCATATTCGTGTTGCGATAAGATTGTCCAACATTTCGCAACTTTCGTTGCGAAAATGATATGTCGACTATTTCTTTCGCCGTCAGACATATATTAATGATGTTATTAATACGTCTGCTTCGAACGGTAAATGTAATGCGATTAATTTAATTTCAAAAGTCACATTGTGCTATCTTTTTGAAAATTTCAGAAGGATTTTTCTAGGACAGAAAACGCGCTCAGGAGAGAAATAGGTCCGATTTCGGTACTCGAGTGGTTTTATTGCTGCACGATTTCTACGTCAGAGTCGATGAAGAATCGAAGAGCCCTATCGTTTCTCATGGGTTCTCTCGGTACTCGATATCCTTTAATCGTGTTATCGCATGCAGTACTATACCACGTGCGGTTTTCACAAAGGACACGTGAGATCTTCTTTTTATATGCCATCAATTTTCCCCACGGCACGCGAGGAGTTCGCGTGTACTCCTGGCAATGGCCTCCGTCATCGCGCGTAGATTGATCCAGAGTTGTTTTCAGAAACAGACGTTGAATGATCATCCCTTCTTTAAGAAAAGCAATCTCGGTGATACGTGGAATTTAGAGAATGCCGTGTAATGCCGCTGCTGTTTCACAGTGCTTTCTCTTCCGCTTTTTCGCTTTTCTCTCTGTCTCCCTCGTCGCATGCTTTACATGAAATTTAATTTTGCGCTCGCCGCGCCATTAAATTTAAACTTTTAACAGTGAGACAGTTGCATCGGTGTCTCATCAGTTGAGCGGTGGAGAAAAAGAAATTAATAAACTTTTTTGCGAGTTAAGTTTCGGTAATTATACTAAAAAACTGTTTCTTTCTATTCTTTTTTATTTATTTATGAAACATTTTTAGAAATTTTATCTTTATTACTTTCAGAGTTTATATGAAAAATTATTCCTGTTCGGGAACTTTCTCACGTGAAGTAGTAAATCGCCGTTTTAATCAAACGGAAAAAAAAACGGCAGGAAAAAAAACGGTTTAATCGGAATCCGTGTCTATGCCTGATTAAAATTATTCTCATTTTCTTGAATTTACCGTGATAGATTTCCTTTTTCTCGGTCCAGATAGGCTGTATTAAACGTTAGCAATATCTATGGTAATTTAGACTTAAAAGGCGCTCGCGGCGTAGTCTACCGATTGAGGGATATCACCCCGAATTAAAGTGGCAGTATTGGAAAGTATAAAAAGAGATCTCAGCTTGATCGATTCGAGACGGGAGAAGTCGTTCACATCACGGTGTCGGGGCCTATGAATAAAGAAGAAAGCAACTTTTCAAGGTTTTCGACGCCAGGTAATTGCTGAAATAATGAAGAACACGAAAACGTACTTTGTTGACTGGTACAAACTTTCAAGTCTCAGAATAAAAGATCAAGCTTCTAAGTTAGGCACTACCTATATTTAGAAGGTCTTGGAGGGAATAAGTCTTGATGCAAGATCATCTCTCGACGAGAATTACCATCTACGCTTTGTTGCTGACTTATTCTTGCCAAAGTATCTAATTATCATACTCATATAAGCTTAGAAAATTATTTCAACAAAACATGCTAAAGGAAGGAAGATGGACTTAAAGAGGCATCAGGTTCGTAGCAACTTGATTACTGAACGTTGATCACGCTTGAATAAATTTTAATATTAGGTGTTGGAATTAATTCGTAGCGTTTTACAAGTGATGGGAAGTACTTTCATTAATGTATTTTTTAATGCTCATGTGAAATAAATAACATTCTTTCATTAAAAACGCTACGAATTAATTCCAACACCTAATAATATATTTGTGTGTTCTAAAGTTATGTCAGTATTTCCAATATCCAATCATTCGACTATTATTTTATTCAAATTTTGTAAACGCAAATCTAAGATTAAAGATGAGAATCTTTAACAATAACAAATTAATTTACATTGCTATATCAATAAATCAAATAAATAAGAAAAAAGAAGTAATATATCTTGAAGTTAGATTTTCATTGCCTAATAATATTTTTAAATGTAAATTTATACATCTTTCTCAGTTATATAAACTGTACTTAATGAAGGGACTTGAAACATAATCATAAACTAAAACAGAAATAATGTCATACTTATAAAGAAGACCTTTAAATGGAGGAGCCTTTAACTCAATCAATTTAAATTGGCATGTTTCAAATGCCATGCTGTCTTTTACTCGCGATATTAATGGCATGCCTTTAAAGCTTCGTGTAATATAACAGATAGTTAAAATATGGCTGCAGTAAATTGCGGACATGCTATAATATTATTCATAAAGCTTCAAATATTTAAAGCAATTACTTTACTTTGCGGTAGATTTTCTAATTAACTATATAATAATATTAATTAATATAATAATCTATAAATGTATCAAATAAATTCTTGAAGTCATTACTTTTCTCAGCACATTTTTCGAATAACAATTCTCAGAGCGTCATTTCCTGGTCAAATGTCAGACACGGAGATAGGTATTTTGCAAACGGAGCGAGCAATCGGAACTCATCGGAAAATTTTGCAAATTCGATCAAGAAGTTGCGAATGACTGCTGGGCGATGTTCCACGATCAAATAAAAGTTCGAGCGCGCAGTGGAGATCGGAAATTTTTATCATTTTTATTTTAACGTCACTTGACAAACTATGGGCTACAAACGTTTAACCTGGGAATAATCACCTGGGGCATTTTCACATCCCAGGATGAAAAATGTGAATCGTAAAATAATGTTTTGTATGGATATATATATATTATCGAACATACCTTCTTTCGTTTTTAATAACTATTCTTTATAAATCTTTATGTGCATATCGAAAATTCACAGCAAAAAAAGCATTTATTTATTTTTTAGAAATACTATCACAATAAGTTATTTAACGTGCTTATTTCATTTAATATTTGTTTAATCTTTACTAACTTTTTTTTTAAATTATGATTAAATCCATATCCATAATATTTTCAAATATTAATAAATCGGAAAATACTCAATAATATGTTGTTAATAATAATAATAATAATTTTAATTGAAATATAAAAACAATCCAGGTGATTGCTTACTTAAAAAAAAAGAAATAGGTAATTGTTTCCCGGATTAAAATAATAAAGGAAACGATTCTGTTCATATTTTTCTATTTGGTTCATTTTAAAGGTTTTATGGAGCAAAACAACAAGCATACCATTTGCGGATAATGAATTGAGAAATTTCTTTTTGCATATAATTATATCCTTGATATATTCCTACATAATTATATTTCCGAAATGTCACGGTGCTTTTCAAGCTTAATGGAAGGATCCGATTAGAGATAACCGAAGCTCTCGCGGTAATCGATTTGGCTGGGAATTTATTTGCGAGTATAAACGGCGATCACGCGTCGATTTCATCGAATAATCGAAGATAAACTCGTTATCCTACGCTCCGGTTAAAGTTCACGAAGCTATACTGTAGGCGTCTTCAATTAATGCAAAGTTAGATAATCATTAAGCAGCGTTTAGCTCACGAGATCAAGTCTCTCGTGTGCAGATAGTAAGTTAACTGTTTGCATAGTCCGAATAAACGCTACTCGTTGAATCCGTCAACATGCACGAACTTATCGTATGTTGCGTATACGATACAAAATACGGAACAAAGTAAAATATTCATACGGCACGTGAGAGGGTGATGAATAATCGAATTTTAAAATCAACATTCTGATACACAGCAATATACATGTACATGATAGGCGCTCGATTCAATAAAAAAAAAAATGTGAACAAAGCTAATAATATAACGTATCTATTACTAGGATAAAAACGTGACCAGAAAGAATTCCAATTCCAGTGTAATGTACATGTATACACGCAAATGTATTTTGGTCCAGAAAAAACTGATTTGCGTGTCTCTTTATTGCGACAGAGTTTCTTGGAGTAACCATCAACGTTGTTAATTAACTTTGATCGACATTTATGAAATCGTTGTTGATTAGTAGTTACGTAGCAAAATTGCGAACCTCATCACGCTCGCATCTTCCGCATCCTCGTTAAATATAGATCCCTCTGTGAGCGACCCTAATTCTGAACGAACTCCCGATTGCGTCGCCTGGTCGGCCATCGCGTAATTGAACTATACATATTGAAGTGATCAAATTGCTGAGTTGGGTGAATTTCGAATCGAAAGGTTCTGAAGCTATTCATATTTTTAAGAAACATCAAATGTTATATGAGCTGGACGAAAAGGATGAAATCATATTAACTTCATTTGAAAGAAAAGAGTATTTAATGTAAGAGGCATCATCATTACAATTCTCTTTCGATATTTGAAAAACTGAAGGTTTTTATTCCATTGCAAAAATGAAAAAAAATATTATAATTTATAAGATCTCTGTTTTAAACTGGTAACCCAGGATATTTTTACATCTTAACGCTAAAAAAATATGAATTGTAAAATGTCATTTTGTGTGTGCGTGTGTGCGTGTCGTGTGTGTGTAAATATTTGTTTAACATATTTTTCTCCCTTTTAACAACTACTCTTTACGATTTTTAAATGTGCAATTCCATCGAAATATCACAATAAAAAAGTGTTATATTAAGTATAATCTTTACTTTTTAGAAATATCATCAAAAACTTAATAAAGGAGACTGGGGACAAAAATAACATTGTGATGACTTTGAAGTGTTATAACAGTTAAAATATAATATTTACATTAAAAAAAATATGTATTCTTTAGATGTAGAATTTATTTAACTATACAAAATTTTTTGGTTTAATTTTTTTATGTAGAAAAAAAATTATGTTTGTTTAAAGACTATGAGGAATTTTGTTTCTAACCCCGTAGACGGGGTGGGTTGTAACAGTAAAGGGGGATAATTATACAACGTTTGCCAGAGGTACATAACACAATTACGTCATACTCTTTCTTGCAGCTGCACGAATGGATAACAAGTTTTGCGTTTATAAGTTCGGAAAATCAATTCGTGCGCGCAGTTCGAAAGACTATAAATATGATATATATGCATGCACATAGTATATATATATATATATAATTCACATTGAATTATTTAAACATTAAAGATCTAGCTTCGGTGATAGGCATTTCTAGTTCGTATTGATTGTGTCTCACATGTACAGTCTAAAATATGATTCTTATTGTAAATATTAACGATGTTACTATTGCTCCCTGTTATTTTTGTCCCTGATCTCCCCTATAAAGTGTTTATATATATTCCATTTAACATTTCTTTAATTTCGACTTACTTCTTTCAGAAAATTATGATTAAGACAGATTAAGTCCATATCCATAATTTTCTCAAATATTAATAAATTGAAAAATACTCAATAATATACAATACATTATTAATAATAGTAATATAAAACGTTCTATAGGTGATTGTTCCTGTAAAAAAAATCTTGTAACTATTGCCGGTTAAGTAAAGTTTCTGAGGATTTTAAATTCTAAAGAGTAACGCAGATTTCAAGATACAAAGCGTTGTATCAAGAGTATCAAGATTAATAAAATTCTAAAAGATATTACAGAGTCTTCGTATCAATGAGGCATAAACGAAGAAGCGGAATCGACTATCAAGGTGTCGTTTAAAGTTTTTACGTCACCTGGGTGACATACTTTAACCTATGTACTTTAACCTAGTGATGCACTTTAACCTATATTATCATGGATAAGATGAGGCAGTTTTTAGAAGGAGGAATCATTTCTCCTTGAAGCGTCGCCACGTTAGTGCAATCGCACGTCCTGTCTGAAGGTTAATCTTGGCAATAAACATAATGAAATGTTGAGAAGGAAGTCTTCGGTGACGCTCGGGGCACATGCTTTTCGTTCGATGTGAAATCACATTATGAAAACGGATAAGCTACTACCTGATAAAAGCGATGATAGGAGAAATGAAATTACTCCTATAAGTTTCATTAAAATTAGTATCCTCGCGCTAATTAAAAAAGAGGTAGATAAATTTAAAGTGAGCTAACTAATTATAAAACCCTGAAGAAAATAAAAAAACCGAAGTTATTCAGTTTAGTCTTCATTATCGACTTCCGTTACTCTCTAAATCGTTAATATCGCTATATTGTCCTCGGAGCATCGAAGATTCATCGCATATGTCTCCGTTTCTTTATTTCTTTGGAAAGAAAGAAGTAATCTTGATTTTTTCATCTTCTGGTGTTATGGGAGCACGTTCGCTGACGTGCAAGTTAATGTTATAGGTCACCCCGTGAGAACAGAACATTCTTTCTCTGACTGTTTCGGAGCTAAGAGCACCCTCTTCTCTCCGTCGCGTCACTATTAATCTTGCCCTGAGTACCAGACAAATCGACTACTCCAACCCAGTTTTGTCTTCCGAAGGAGCGTATTATGGAAGGATCCTATAGGATTCCGTGATATTAAACGCGCTTCACGTATATCATAAATTTGCACTCTCAATTTAGCCGCGTGACAAGATACACAAAATACTGTCCTGTCGACACCGAATTAATATTATTGTACTGAGGGAGTCAACAAAAACGTACTGCATGTGCAAACTGCGTATCTCTCGTATTTTTAAAGAATCAGCATTCACCAGAGTCAATCTATCTGTATTGTTTCCGCGCTCTTTGCGCTCGTCTATAAATTGTGTCGGTAGTATCTATACGATAAAATTGGATCGAAATTTCCAAACATGTTATCAATGCATATAAAACACATTGTATATTATACGCGAAGCAATACTTACTTCAGTGTCAATAAAGAATTGAATAGAATTTTTGACAATAATAACAGTAGCGTTCTATAAACATTATTGACAAAGATTGAGATCTCTGAATGCGATCAATTTATTTTAAAAATACGCAAATCTACGTATTTATATATATATATATATATATAGATTGTATGTGAAAAAATTGTTGAAAACTCCATTGCACATTCTGGAGATTCGTAATTCAAAGTTACCTAAGTAAAAAAATATCTGGGAAAAACTGGTTACTGACTAAAAACTATCAGTTTTTATTGTTTTGAATTTACTCGATAGAGTAATTATTCAGTAATTGATGAAGAAATTTTATTTAGTAAAACTGGTCAACAGTCAATTAAAAACTAGTCAGGTCAAATAAAAAAGGAAATAAAATAGTAGCTTGAAATTTAATAATAATAAATATTTAAAAAATAAAAAAAGATTAAAATAAATAAAAATAAAATTATTTAAAAAAATCAACAAGCATAATTCGATACATGTTTTCTTCATTTAAAATATTTTCGAATATGACATATAACGAGCATGTCAATAATAATCTAATTGTTATAAAATGTTGTTACTAACCACAATATAATAATTCAATTTACTATTGTAAAAGCAATTATGAAAATAAATAGTTATGTTAGCTTTCGTGTTACAATAAATTTTGTTTCTGGTCATTAGAAACTGCTGAATAACTGGATAAATTTTTTGGTCAATTACTACTCAAACAAGCGTTGCTCAAACTGATCAAATACTGGTAACTAAAATTTCTGGTCAGTTACTAGTTAATTTCTGATTGGTTTCTATCTTGGATGCACGATTTAGGAAATATGCGAGTAAACAACAATTTTCTTTTAAGGCTATAGCACACAAAAAATTTAAACAGTAAGGAAATCAACATGTTGGATTTGCTACTGTTCACGTTATGGTCTTATATGTTCAACTGTGATTGCCCATCTAGCACAGATGTCCAAAGGACATTTTGAGAATGTTCCAACGTTCTCAGGAGAACGTTCACAGGACATCTAGAATAAATGTGTACGTTTACAACTTACGTTTTACTGCTTAATATTTTTTTGTATACTACGTGACCCTTACAGTCGCAGTCGAAAGAAAGATCTAAGAATGTATAAAGCGTGTGGATATAGAGACTTGTCAAGATGCAGCCATGCTGTGCTGCTGCATGATATATATGTATAGAAACGCGTAATACCACTATTTCATCGTGCTCTTCGGCAAGGTACTACAATAATGAGATTAAACCCGAGTATGAGCGCGAAAGTTCGGATGACATGCTTTCGAGTAACTGGCGTAACCATTATGCCATGGATGGTATTCGGTTGTTTTACTGTATAGAAGTCCTCGACGAGAGGAGTCGAGCTAGGTGATGTAAGAGGATTTACATGCGATGTTATTTTCGCGCTAAGCAGCCTGAGGCTCTTACATTTTCTTCGAAGCGCGAGAATGTTTTAATAACTCACGTTGCTATTCAGGGAAGGAGATGCGTTATATAAATTATACATAGAATTTTATATATATAATAAAAATCTAGCACAAAAATAGGTTCGAGGATTCAATACGCAGATCTGATTCAGAATCATCTGTTTAAATTATACCGATTTTGCAAGCTTGCACAAAATTTTCACGAACAAGTAAAAGTTGAACATTTCTTACGGTTTGTTCACTTTCAACTTCGATCGAACTTTTGGGAAGTAAATACGCGCGAAGCGCGAGATTTTTCGTGCTATGGGAATAAAATTTGCAGTTTCGCGAGCTTTGAACTGAAAGTGAATAATTCTTTTTAGCAAATTCAGAAAACTGCTCGGTGTATTGGTGCATTTTTTTCGAAAAGCATTTAATTTGTCTCTTTGAGCTGCTGCCAAATGTAACGCCGTGCCAGCAAAATGCATTGCATTGCTCTGTAGAATGAAATATTATAATAGATTTCTGGAAATGTCATGCAACGTGTTTAGCGTCAAGGTGACTGTTAATGTAACGGTATCCCGTTAATCGTTCGCAGCTACAGTTCCTATACACCAAGACATTTATCTACGTACAATAATTATAAAAGCAATAGCTCATGTTGCTCTTGGTTTATTCATGCAGAGAGATTTGCATATCAATGATAACGCTATGTACTTAGTAACTGATATTCTCATGATATTGACTTTAATATTATACACGATTTCTGATTATAATAATTAAAGTAACTTTTCCAACTTTAACGCAAGAGAGTGTATAATTTTCCAAGTCGAAAATAATTTTTATTAAAAAAATATAGACGCAAAGATCACATTATTATTCAAAGTTTCTGGTAGAAATAAGTCCAATTTCTTAAACATCCAATTACTAATCTAGTATTACTATATTCTTATTAGTTATAACAATATTTTGCATAGGAAATGAGTAAGAATTTACTAGAATTTTATTCAGTATCTGAAACAATTCTCTTGGGAAAAATATGTGTAATTTGCGTAAACATCTGTCTAATTATTGTATTATATAGATTATTACTAATAAAGTGCTGCGTAGTCCATTTATTGTTCTATTTTTTTTCAATAAATGGATTCAGATTTTGCACATCTTTTGTGCATAGAAATTACGGAGCGTTACATCTATAGATTGAGATTCTAAGTAGAGAGTTTCACTTCTTAAGACTATAGTACAAAACTATAGTTACTAGACTGTAGTATAAGTACATAAATATTCAAAAAGTTAATATAATGTAGATACTAGAAAAGTTAATCCAACTGTTCAGTAACTACTAAAAAAAAAATGCATGAAGTTTTTATAAAAAAGATTCTTCGAAGAATGACTGTCTTTAATATTTTCCTGATCACTTCCGAATAAAAAAGTATAAGCACATCTAACATTTTCCAGCTCAACGTTAAAATAAAGAAATCCAGACGTGATCCCCGTTCGAAACTGCTTGTAGAAGGTTTCAACTTTGTCGTAAATCTTTGAAAGAAACTCGAACCTTGCTTCTATATAACTCGTTTCACAACGGATCCAAATAGGTAAGATCTAGATAGATGATGTCTTCTATATCCAACCGAAGCCATTGGGATAAGAGAGCACCCCGTATCCGCGACAGGTCGCGGTCTCGCGTGTTGCCGTCGATCTGCGCCCCACGTCGGATTCTCCACCCGCACCCTCTCGCTTAGGGTACGTTCAGTCAGCTTCGAGCCGCGAGTGGGGTAAGTTGCGTCGCGCGCCGGCTCGCTGGCCCTTCGCAGAGCGAAGCACTCAACGCCGCCCCGCGCACATCTCTCATTCTCGTCCGCCGATAACGAGAAGTACAACCCCCGACGATCGGCGCATCGTCGCGCGCCGATTCAACCGGCGTGGCGCGGCGCGTTCGCGTAAAAAGACTTGCGAAGATCGAGAACGCGGGTGAATGCATCGTGAAACGCATTTCGCAAGCTTTTCTCTGACTTGGTTTGCACGTTTTAATTCTTCTCTTTCACGGAGGGACTCGCCCCGAACTTAATGACGGCGCCAGAAGGAAGCGGCATCGGTGGTAGAGTCGCGCATCGCATGTGAATGCGAGCGGATAGTTTCATCATGCTTGAGGTGAGTTCTCGTGTTCCTTCAGTCGATCTAGCTCGCGGCGTGACTATGACTGCGCAATTTCTTATATAACATAACCGCGAAAGACCCCTTGGGACGGAAAAAGATCTTGTTTTGCAATCATGATTGAAAGTCGCTTCTCGTCAGGTTGATATGTTCATTGTATTTTCACGTATTCATTGTCTTCTTTCAGTTGTGGATGTTCTTTGATCAATTTTGAATCAATTTTTTTCATGATAAAAGTATTAATACAAATCAACAATTTTCAGGGTTTTAAGTCTAACAATAAGACTTTCGATTAAGTCCAAATAAATGATAAAACCTGCGTTTAATTCTCAAGACCTTTCAACAGTATTTTATTTCTTATAATTTAACTTATTTTTTAATTTATGATCTTTAAAGTCTTATATCCGATTACAGTGCATTATGCCAATATAAGTGATAAAAATCATAGAAAGAAAAATATTTAATGCTCTTTCGAAATAAGTGTTAGTATTTCGAAGATGGCAGTTGCCAAGTTCTAGGCGGAAAATGTAGAAGAATTTTAACAAGTTCATTCAAGAGAGCTCAGTATTTGCATTTTCTTGCATCTTTTTTCAACAAAGTTTATGTAAACTAGCGATTGGCCGTTGACCCTGTTTCGCGACGTAATTTTGTTTCGTTTGAACTAAAGGTCGATTTTTCACTTCGCGATAAATGAGGAAATTTGCGTGACCAATAAGCGATTGTCGAGTCTGAATGTTTGAATGGAGACGCATGATCGAACGGAGAAATCGAATGGACTGTCGAATGTGAATTGCAGTCGAAGTACGACAGCATGAGCAAATCTCTTAAGTGGGTCAACAAGTTGAACATTCTGTAGGCAGAATATGGCTCGATTTTGTATTCGGTGGCACGTTGTGATACGATGATAAGAGTCGAAACGTGAATAGCAATCGTTCGTTTCACCGTCGAAAGCCTTTAGAAATTTATGATTGGAACGAATAACTGAATTAATACGTTTTAAATTGCGGAGCGAAAATTAATGGATGGATATTGCAATGTAAAAAGATAAGATAACCTATCGTATGCAGACATTCAGACACTATTTTCTGAAGTGTTTAACATTCGTGTACTGAAAAAAATTTCTGATTGGAAATGAACAAATCAGAATTTTTAATTAAATTTATTAGAATTTTAGTTGAGACAATCAATTCTGATTAATGTAATATTTCTGGCAAAATCTAATAGAAAATTCTTATTTTTACTAGAATAATTATTGATCAGAATTATAGTAATCTTAACTACAATTCTAGTAGCTTTAACAAAAAATTGTGAATCGTCCATTTTCCATCATAATTACCATTTAATCCAATTAGATCTTTTTTTCAGGAGAATATATTTAGCTATAATGATTACATAGCAGCGATGACATTCTAAAACGTACAATTTTATTCATTTCATCATAAGAAAAGAAACTCGAAGCTTTTCTTAGTCATCATCCTCGTCGTCTTTTCCGACTTGTTGACGTGAAGAAAAACAGACATAAACCGAGATTCCGCGCATTAGTATTCAGCTCTTCTGACACGTTCATAATGCTGCAAATGCACGACCGTACGCCATGACGAATTACACTAAAAGCTGCCAACGATAATAAGCTTTTTACGTTTACTAATATTCTTACTGCTTTTTTAAAGGCAGTTGCTGTTCGTTCCCTCGAGAATCTCCTGTGATATTAACTTCCTTCTCCACCTTCTCATATATTTTGCGCATGGCACAGTCCGTATAGAAAAACGAACATTTGCGCTCACAAATATTCCTTCTGTCAAAGTTTCAGATCATAAATTCTCGGCGATAGTATGTACGCGTTTTAATATTTACGAATGGCACTCACTCGCGAGCACTCGCATACCGTATAACTGCGGCCTTTATGTATTATTCGACGGCCCAAGATTTACCATGAAGTCGAGCGGATGGTAGAGCAATCCGAGTTGTTTGCGCACACGCTGACTAGAGTTTGGACTAACAACAATAAGACGAAGTGAAACGAGAAAACGAGAGAAAAGAAAGAGAGCAAATAAAAGAGAAAGAGAAGGAAAGTGCAAAAAATACAATAAAAGTTCTTTTTTGGAGCTTTTGAGGTCTTCAAAAGCAAGTTAATACAATGAAACTTAATCATATATTCATAGCGTTATAAACAGATTTAATTACACGATATTACGGCATTAATATAATTGAGAGTTTCGTTAATATAAAAACGATGTTAAAAACGGACCGATCAATTTCGCGCTCTATTTTTGCCACGATCGATCGTGGGTGCCGTCGAACGTGCCATTAAAATGACGAGCATCAACGTTGCGTTCATCCATTGTCTCTTCTTTCTATTTTTTTTTCACTTGTCGTTACTGTGTCGGACATTCCGAAAGATTTCGTTATATACGTGACAAAGATGCGTCGCTTTCGGATCCCTGAGATTTGCCTGCACAATATGTTTGCATAATGCACAAGTTTACATTTCTCGGTAACCCGTAAAGCGCCTTTACGGCCCCAGGAGATGGTTATTGCGCGAGAGAAGGATAATACTTTTCAACTGGACTTTATTATCCACGGGTGCATCCCGCATCGCACCCGTATGTCTCTCCTTGCGCTAAGTTCTATTTTCGTTGCGCCATATCGATCCCGCTTACGCTGTTTGAAGTCGTAAGACCGCGTCGTTGGCCATGCCGGATCTCTTTTGCCAATGGCGGAATTAAGCGAGGGCATTTGTCGCGTATCAGCGAGAAAAGAAAAGGAAAAGGGGAAAAGAGAAAAAAGAGAGAAGAGTGACGCTAATACCCGAGGGGATAAAAGCGGACATACGTGTAAATCAGCTCGAGCTCGTATTTTAAGCGAACTCTCGTTTTGCGGAGCACAAGACGCACGCAAATAAATCGCCATATATAAATGTCGTATGTCGAAAGAGCGAGATACGAGTATTTATGATTTATCGATGTGTGTTCAATCTTTTCAATATGAATACTCAGTGTGTCAATTCTAAATAAAGGATATATCTCTTTCATATTTGCGTATTTAAGGATGCGTTGGCTTTCATATTCCTTTATATTGCGTTGCAATAATCGAGTTTTTTTTATTGCGTTCGAAACATTGTTCATTCGTCATCCAAAATATTTTCGTCGCGGTTGTTGCAAGTTGTTAAATTCGGCGTTACATATTTTTCCTTTTTGCTGTATGATATTATCTACTGGAGTGAAAACTTTTCGTATAACGACATTGCAATTCTCTGCGAAATGAATTGTGAAAATAGTAAAAACTAATAAAAACAACCATAGAGTAATTCTTTCTTCTTCTCCTTTTTATGTTGCAGCATAGCTGTTCTGCTTTAAAATGTGAACGTGGCTCTAAATATGCCACAGTCGCCTGACGTATGAATCAAATTTAAAAATTCCCAATGTGCCGTCCCGTCCGTCGAGTCAACTCCGTCACAGTGGTCGAGCTTGATAATTAAACCGACATGGCTGCATTAATATCATAATAAATGACTCTAGGCACAATCTTCATTATATCTTTTTTTAATCATTTACGCATAATGCTCTAATTAACGAGTAGCTGATATATATCAGAATTTCTGAATAATTGATGAAGCTTTTTAATAAATAAGCTCACAAAAATTTTTTTAATTAACTGTTGAGGCAATATCAGTGAATTTTTACTCTTAAATTTTAAATCTTTAGAACCTTAAAACGTTTTATGTTAATCTCTATAATTATGTCAATCATCGATTTCCTCTTCAGAAAAAATTCAATTATAATTTCATTCAGAATTTCTCAAAATATGATGCATAATTGCACGAAAGAAAGGTTCGATAAATGATATAGAATTTTATATATATAACAGAATATATGGAATAACAACATTTTCCGGAGAACTCCACGAGTGTCGAGAATATCCAACAGTTGAGAATATTTGCACTCGAATTTCCCTTATAGCGATTTTATCGACATCTAGTGTTTTGCGCATTTCTATGGAGATTCTATCGTATGTACATTAAATCTGGATAAATGGGAAACGTGCGTGATAATATATGAAAGTATTGGCAAAATGTTGAGTTCGTCAATTAACAATTGTGCCGATTAATGGTCAGGTTAATTATTATAGTTAACAGAGTGTTCGCTATGACAAAATCTCCCTTTGCTGGAACGGAGTAATTAATTGCTAACTGGTAACAAAGCTTGCGGACACGCACCGAGGACGACGGCACTCGTCATTAATTGAATCCAATCGAAAGTTACATTGTACTTTGACTATGTGTGATACAAGTCGAGTCGGAGCGCAGAGATCCGTTTTCATGTATTCCATTAAAATTCCTCACACTCTACTGGATCATTTATTCACATATTCCTTCAAGTAGGATGGTATTTCAAACGCGACACGTAAAACTTTATCTTGTATTTCAATTAAATTTTATTCTTGATTTATTTTAGATGAATTTTATTTCGAGACACGTGCGAGCAAATATTATTTTTGTAATCGTATTTATAGGTATTTCTATCATTTTTACGATTTTAATTTTAACCTTTAGGACGAAAATCTATTTTTTAAATCTTAATTTTTCCATGAGTAAGATTTGTTATAATTCGTTATTTAATTGTATTCTTTATCTAAAAATATAACACCGTTTCAGCACATCACTATAATGACTTTCCCGTCCTGTAAAGGTTAATAATTATAATCCACAAATGAAAATTATGAAATAGTATTTAAATTTGTCTACTTTGTAAACACAATAATAGTAAGAAGATAGCGTAACATTTTCATTATTATTATTCGCAGATGCAAAATCTCGTTTCTGTAAGGATTTTAGTACGATATCGTAAGTTTTGAAAGAAACTTTTCGTTTACACATTTTCGAGAAATTCCGTCGCATAGGTTTCAAGGGCCCACAAGGGAGATTTTGCGATGCGCTTAATTCGAAATGTTTCTTCAAATTGCTGCGGGAATAAACCAACTTTATGGGATATAATGGTGTACCTTGGAGATATTAACGGCAGCCGATTATGCTTGGACGCATCAATATGATAACAAGATCGCGATATTCAGGGGAGATAACATTTTGTTCCGTTTAATTTATCTGTCGCTGCTTCTCTTGTCGATACGTGAGTGGCCATCTTCAAATTTGCATATTGAAATTTACCGACAATTTTTATGTCGGAATATACGATGAAGCTAAACGTACTGTGTTTGGTGAGACGAATCACGATTTTTTATGACACCGTAAAGCTTCCCTCGCGATTTCATTTTCCATTATGATTCAGCACTCAACGATTGTATTACATATTAAATCGGTCTATTACCGTCTATTTATTGAAGCACTGTTAGACATTTTGTAATAAATTTAATAAGTAATGTGTAACGGAAGTTTGTGGTTATAAAGTAACTGAAAAAGTAATAAAACTGAAAACTAAGTTTTATTAGGTATAGTAGTTTAAAACGTGTGATAAACGTGTGCATTAAATTTCATGCAAATCCACATAAAATTTTATCAAAAGTACATTAAATTTCATGTACATGTACACAAATATATTTTTCAGTTACAATTACATTAAATTTCATGTAATGTCATGAAATTAAATTCAACTTGTGTAACTTAAAAATACATTAAATTTCAGGATATTTTTAACAATGTATCTTAAGTTTATTAATTCTCATAGAAGCATAGAAGCTTGCAGCAACATTGCTGTAACGTTACTGCAATATTGCTGGAATGTTGAAATAATTATAATCCACAAATAAAAATTACGCAATATCATTTAATTTTATAAGTAACAATGAGTAAGAAAATAGCGTGATATTTTTATGTTTATTATGCATGGAACCACAAATAAAATTATCAAGATAAGGATTTTATTGCAATATTACAAACATCATAAATTTGAAAGAAATTCCGTTCAAGAATTTATGTTGTTGTAATATTGCTCGTATGATTCGTGCTGTGTGGATCGCTATGTATTTAATATTGTCTCAATAAACTTACATACGGAAAGAAGAGTTTTGCTGAAATGTTTGAAAATGTAACTAGATACAGATTTTAAAATAATTTTATTGCAAAAAATTTTGATATTCTAACAACCAGCTTGAGTGTTCTATACAAATATTTTGATGATTCAAAATTATTTTCAAATCAGTATATTTAATTAAATTTTTAAATACTTCAGTAAAACCGTTCTTTCTTTTTGCGATTTTCGATTCATCATAAAAAATGCATCTAACATAACTTTCGACTATTCCACTATTGATTAATCTGTCGAATAAGACTTCGTACCTGTTCTGAAATGTTATTTATCATTCATGCACCGAGCGTTTGTCATTACTGAATGCTTCATAATTATCATCTAATTCAAAATGCAACTACGAATAATTTGCGAGTAACCCCCGAACGTAATCCCCGAATGGCAGGACCTCCGAGATCCGTGCACATTATACAAACTCGGCGAGATCGAAACAACTTGCTGGAACAGGTCGGCGTTAATATCATTACATTGCCCATTTAATATGAATACCATCAACATAATCGTGTTTGCCAACATCTTGCCTTTGGGCTTGCCAGTCCTCTGTATCTCGTCTATTCAATTATGTTTCCTTCATCAGGATAACATCACAGTCGTAAAGCTAAACGCGGTGATATTTATATACAATAGCCGGACAACACCGACTTAGAAACGCCGCAATCGGTAGCAACTGCAGTTCTGATGGATTGTCATTTTGTCATCCTCACTGAATCTTAGTTCATGGATCGATAAAAAGTAATTGATATAGTTCAATGGATGACCCCGGAGAACAAAACAAAGAGGCGAATGGCACTTGGACAGATAAAAGGAGCTCTTGGCTGACTACTTTGTACTTTCTGACCAAGTTCTTTTTGCTACAAGTACCATGAAACGCTTTTTCCTCGTAGGAAGGAATGCGGTGTTTCCTTGGCTATACATGTAAGTGGTTACTTTGTTGAAGTGTTTGATATTCTGTTCTCAGAGACCTTTTTTGTTAACTGATGGACTTACTTTAAGTTTATTTACTAACCTAATTGTCCACAGAACTTAATCTAGTTTATAGAAATGGATATTTTTTTAATCGTATTAACAAAGTTTTTTCTTGAATCGAAGAGTTCAAGAATGATCAATTCCTGCTAACTCTTTAATTGATAATTTCTTATAATAGTTCAACTTATTATAGATATTTTTTGCTATATTTACTTTTAAAAAGGATGTACATAAATCTTAATAAATGTTTACAAATTAAGAGATTAAGAAAGTTTATCTTTTTCTCATTAAATTTCTCTCCCTATTTTAATATCCAAGATCAATATCAGTTTACATTGCGAGAAAAGTATATTTAGATTAGATGCAGCTCGTTAGTGGAAAGCATGTGTCCACCACATTACTGAAAATCTTGCTTAACCCATTAGTATTATGCGCAAGTCATTAGCGTAATTATGTGTTAATAAACTTTTTCTTGTATGTGAAACGGTCAGAATATCTCGAAGCTACTAGATTTTTCGCGAAATGCATTTCTACGCATTTTGTTTCCTTTCCCGCGGCATTGGAAATTTCGTTTTTTTTTTGTTTCGGACATGCCGTTTTGCTAGACTGAACGAAAAAGTTCCGTTGACACGACATCGATTTTTACAGTTGAATTTCCGACAGACTGTTACATTAGCTTTGAGAATGCACAGTTATAAAGAATTTTATTTTTACGGTAGTTATTGATTTTTTTAGATAACGTGTTTCTAGATGTGGATATTCTGATTTCGTTAGCAACATAATACGTTTTCTCATTTGCGAGGTAATGGAAGAAATTCACATGATAAGAGCTACTTTGTCTGATTCAGCGTTGCTATCTTAAATACGAGCGATGTTCTAATGCAGTAGAAATTGCATTCTTTTTTGTTCTCTCATTATGCTGTCATTGTCAGTAAACAATAAATTCCTGTGACAAAAGCAATACAACGATTGTTATCCCGAAATGTAAATATTACGGAATTCTGTACTTCGCGCGAAAAATGTTGCGTATTTCGACCTTTTATTATTATGCGCTTTAATAGAACAGGATTACTTGATTTTATTGTTATAGAGCACTTACGGTAATACGTTAAAATTCCGAGAAATGAGAAATTTATCGAGAAGTCTCGACCTTTTCCTAGAATCCATCTATAACGACACACGGCTTCCGTCTGGCTATTCTACGAAGTAAATATTTCAGAAAAACGAGTATTTAACGAGGAGATTCGCTTTTAGCGAAGCAAAACCAGCAATTTCTTACGTCTTACCTATATCTAAAATCACGATTGCTAATATAGATATACATATGAATTTTCTAGAACGATTTCCTGATAAAAATGGCAAAAAATAAAAAAACATGATATTGGCTTAACATACAAGTTATATCATCAAGAAAAGGTTAAAATATAAAAATTGGCGTTCTTACGGATAATCCTTGATTGCAATTAGAGTAAAGTGCTTTTATTCTCGGATGGAAAAGCACTTTAAATGTCAATGACAAAAATTAGAAAAGACGCTCTTTACATTTGTGTTATGTTACACGAAGACTTTTTAAACAAAAATTATTATTAACGAGATTCGCGCATATTGCTTCGCTTAGATTGATTTTCTATTTAATTTTAATTTTTCCTTAAACTTTTTATTAAATTTTGTCGAAAATTCTAAACGTGAGAGCTTGCGTTAAAATTTTATCTAGAAATAGCTTTTGTATTTAGGCTGTCATATATGACATACGCAAATAAAATCCCTCGAGGACAAAGCGAAATCATCGAGTATTCATCCTCTCGTGCTTTTATTCTCTTGCGTCCTCTTTGAATTTTTATTTTACTCATTTCGTATCTTTTCTTTCCTCTAGAAAAACCGTGGTATCAAAAAATTGAATAGAATTATTGACTGTGTCGCCTTTTCTGATATATTCGAATGGATGTTTTATTAGATATATACTGTTGTTTCCCCAATTTTTTGTACGAAATAAAATGGTTTATACTATACTTATTTATTTATTCTATAATAGTAATACATATTTAATTTAGAATTATCTTCAAAATTAGAATGTATAGCCCAAATATTCTAACAAATAAATGAGTTCATGTAGAACTTTGTAACAAGTAATTCTTGGTTTTATCGAAATAATCAGCGTTGACGATTGGTTTGTTGAAGAACTACAAGTAAATGTTGGCTTTGAGGACCATCACCACTTACGAGTTACGATATAATTTTCCCTCTTCCACTCGCAGTTTCTAGTATTATTGTACGTATTTCTTGTTTATCCTCAAACTGTCAGAAACTCTCTTATTCGTGTTCCACCCTTTGGGATAGGTATATATATATGCCCATGGAATTATTTTGTAGATGATAAAAAATTGAAATAAATCGCGGTCGTATGCGTATACACGACACTGCACTTCGCGGGATTGGCATAAATTCCACACCGTTAAGCTCGTCTGTTTCATTTGCCGACTTGCCCCAACAGAAGACAAATGGTTTTCCTTGGATGCCCGCGGGAAAAATGATAAGAGAAAAGGAACGAATGCACGAGGGTGGAAAAAATACTGCGCATCAGAACGTTTGTTGATCCGTATATATATATATTTAACGGTGATTCCACTCTTCAACTTTCAGAGGACTTAACTCGCTTCACTATCATTAGACGGAATCATTTGTCTTAATGGTACGTCAATTAGCATTCAGTTAATTTTTCGTGGTGACTATCGGTGGCGCCAATCAAGCGTGATAAATGTTTTCGCGTTATACATATTTGGATATCGTGGAGATTTAATAGAGTGGTGCGCGTGATTAATTACCTGCCTTCATTTAAGTACTGATACCTGGAAGCCCCAAAAGTGATTGATAAATGGTTACTTGATTAAGTCAAAGGATTTATTATGAGAATGTAATGTTTTGTAATTAGTTACTCTTCCATGACAAAATATCGTAAGTATACTACATAACAGTCTACTAATATACTCTTTACTATCTTTTTATTATCTAAAAATATTCTGACTTTATCTTATTCCTCATCGATCTTATTTGCATGCCATTGTTTGATCAATAGACCCTAAACCTGCCTGACAAAAATTAATTATCGGTGATCGACAAAGACAACTTCGAAATAGGAATACTTAATCAGTTTCGGAGTCGAAATCATAATGGCAATCTACATAGATTGCAAACAACAATTCGAGATATTTTAATGAAGAAAATAATAAAAAAAAATGAAATTATAATATCTGTATGTAACAGATATCACAATTTGAACTTTTGATCCTTAACATTTCACTTCTAATGATGTGAACATCGTCAGACTTCCTACACAGCTTTTCTATATGCATCGAATGCATTTCACCTTGGAGTCTAATTGTCGCACTCGGCATTATGCATTCAACAGCTTAAGAACTCGAACCAGCATACGGAAGTTCAGCCTCGCTAGAGAAATACGTGGAGAGATCAGAGAACACTCGCTATTACGAACTCGCGTCGCGTTCCATCTTCGTTAACGCCGTTTCTTGTCCATCCAATAATTCATACGTCTTTTCAGACACGGCGGTACGATGTGGTAATTACATTCTGAGAGATTAGGCCGTAATGGACGCGCGTGCAGCATCTAGGTAGACCGTCTTTCGTGGTTCGTCTTGGACGTGCGAAATTAATCTTCGTCGCGTAATTCAGACGGCGAACACCATATAGTAGACGTAGTCGCTTACAACTATACGAACGTTCGTGCTAGATGGCCGTAAACGACTTGTCGGTCGAGTGATATACGGTATGGCCTACGGCGGGGAGTCGATCCATCGAAGTATTGCAACGAGTAATTGACTACGCTCTGCTTGCTTCGATTAATTAACTTTCAGTACTTTATCATTCTCGTTATTCCAATATAGCGGACATTTAATAGGTATCCTTCAAACGTCCAATGTCAGACATCATTATTTTTGCACATTCTAATTTCTGAATTTTCTTATTTTTTCTTATTTTTAATCAAAAAACGTCACATGCAGAATTTTTTTCTTAACGACGTTATTTAATCCTTGATGTACATGCATTAAGATTTAAATTTAATTTTGGTTTATTCAATTAATTTTTTTGCACACATTTATTTACTTTTTTCTATTTCTTTAAAAACTTAAACAGATGCAATGCAAGTATTCGCGTCTTATACGTTTTTCCCACATTTTCTGCATCGGAATGAAAAGCTAGTAATTTTTATATGTAGCATCGCAGATGCATTTCCTTTTACAATTCGGTTAATTGCTCGTAATGTTTAGTAAATAGGAATATTTATTGATGCTCGTTTTGACGGTTTATTGTAGTCAATTAACACATTACTGTATTTAAATAGTTAATTACTCTGAACATTGGATATAATTATAAAATTGCTGTATCATTGTTACGTTATTGTATCGTGGTTGTTATTTTAAATTTATTATGAATGGGTCTTTTTAAAGGATATTTATTTAATATAAAATATATGTTGTAAAAAGTGATACTGATTTAGCATTAATCTCTGTACAAATTTGAAATTAGCACTATATCAAAAAAACACCTTGTATTATTTGATATTGTAAAGCAGAAATAATTAAGCTTCTAATTCCGTTATTGGATAGTTAGTGGTCTTAGTAGTTGATCTGTTCATTTTGTGGTCCATTAAAGCAACGTTATATTTAAGCTGGAAATTAATTTGAGTATGACACATATAATCGTAGAATGTCGTCGTACTTGCAACAGCATATTGCGCACCATCGAATATTATTAATTAGAACTCGTGTTACTCAATCAATATCAATAACATAATTAGGTTAATTAGTTTATTAACCCCTGAAACTTGCGCCTAGCTCAACCGTCGTAAGATTGTTAAAGAAAATGCCGATGCAGATAAAAATGACGTAGATAATCTAGAGACAATATACAAGTATCGAAGTTGACTTAACGTAGAAAGACTTTCACGTGGGCGAAAAAATAAAGAGCGCACGTCATGACTGTTAAATGTCAGCGAAATATTTTCAATGCACCTCATCGAGCGGCGCCATAAGTTGAGCAAACGTGTCGAGCTTGCAAAAGATTGCAATGAAGTCAACAGTTGTGAGGCCACTAAAATATGAAAGCTTTAATTTAAAATTATATTGTGTGTCGCCTTATGATTACATTCGCAGCGGATGTTATTCGATACTGAAAGAGCGATTTGGTTTAAAATTTTTTATCGTGATAGATTTGTATGTTTGTGAAGCTTTATCTTTATTTATATGAGAAATATGATCTATTACAAATGTATATGGAAGTTTTGTACGTTTTGAAAACATAATACATATATGAAAATCAAGAACATGTTGCTTACAATCAGTAGATGAAAATGTGTTGGCAAGTAATGTCGTAACATCGTATGTGCGATCTTAAAGTTTTCACGGGAGATTTCATTGCAAAGTTTTCGGAACTTTCTTCCAGAAGTCTCCTTTTGTGCTTTTGTTTGGAATAACAATAAGGAATAAAAAGAAGTATCAACGAAATTATGTGCCATCTTGCGCCTACGTCGAAAAGTTTTTCATAATGGCTAGATTTCACACCATTCGTTGCTTTAATTAATGAGCCACAGATTTACAGATTTCAGTTGGAAATTTTTCACAAAATTTCACATTTGTTTTACACAATTAATTTTTTATCTATTCTAAATGATAGCATTTTTACTTTTCTTAAAAAAGAAATAATATTATAAAGTGCTTTGTAATACAAAAATGTAATGAAAAAATTATAACACAAAAATTTAATGTTGCTAGAGCTTAAAATATCTTAATACGATATGATTATATGTGTGTGTGGATCTTATGTACTTATATTTTTTTCTAGTAATTGCCAAGTTTTTTACGTTTTAAACATTTTTTCACACATTACTGAAAAATTATCTTGTATACAGTCTGTTCAATAAGAACGTGATGCTCATTATGTTCAATAAGAACGTGATGCTCATTATTCTACAAAGAGCGACCGTAGCGATATCTTCCTGAACTCGTTTGAACCTTTATTTCGTGCTCTTTTGCGCAATATATCCTACCAGCACATTGTGTAGTTTACGTCAGCGAATTTATTATTTTTACAATGAGTGCCAAATTCTTGAAGCGGTACGAGGCAGTGTTTTTAGTGAATGGAATGGCCGGCAATGTCCCCAGATGCTAATCCCATTGAAAATGTGTGGTCGTACATGAAGATGAAACTCAAAGGAAAGCCAGTGTACACGGTGGAGCAGCTGTCATTTCAAATTAAGAAGATATGGCGATCTTTGCCAAAGAAATATGCAGATAACCTCGTCGAAAGTATGGAAAAAAGGTGTCATGCAATAATCAGTAATGGAGGTGATTGGACAAAGTACTGGGATAGGTAATTGCGCAATAGCTAATAATGTGTACTTCAAAAAAAAAATAAAAAATTGTCTAAATGTTTATAGTTTTTTGATTATGGCAGACACTTTCTTATTGAACAGACTGTATATAGCAAATATAGCAAATATAGCCTCTCTAATAATATTGATTATTTTTCAATTTTTTTCTTATGTACACTTTTGTAATTATTACAATAATTTCTAAAGTTGTGGTAATAATACTCGATAATTACATGCTGTAGATTTATTCCAAAAATACAAATTATGTCAATGTGAAAATTTCTATGAGGATTCATTTGCATGGAAAGATAATTCACGAAAGATGAATGAAAAAATAATGTAAATAAGAAAAAAAAATCGTACATCTTTGTTCAATTTACATGAGAAATATGTGGATAATATTCTTGTAGTTAAATCAATTATTTTAAATTGATTTAAATCATTTCAGCTTTCAGGTTCAAAAAGCGCATCATTTTCTGTTTTATTTCTGGCAAAAAAATTATTCTCCGTCAATAAAAATTGCCCAATAAAAACCTTTATCGACTCCATCAAACCAAATATCCACCATCGTATAAAATACGAACGAGTTTTATTCATCATGTCGATTGCGTCTAACAAAACAATTAACGATATTACAATGATTCATTCGCATTGTCGATCATTATATTTTGTGAATGCATTGTATCCTGTTCATATTTGTGCTTTCATATTTTATGTTTAATTACGTAATATGAGATGTAAACAAATGTTTAATTTCCTAGTTATTATTCAATTATATATAGTTTTTCAATAAATAATCATATAAATCGGTATCACACATTTTAATCAAAATATATATAATTTCAATTATTGTCCATCTTTCGCTCAGAATGGATTGCGAAATATATTTTTCCACGTGTTACTGAGCTCGTGTGAAAGCTTTTCTATATTGCTTACTTTCGCGACGTACAATACCCGGTCGTAAATTAATTTGCTGTCAGAACCGTTTTAAACCTACGCGAATCGATAATATATGCACAGCCTATATAGAAGAGGTTACGTGCGATGAGAGACATGCTCCCATCGGCGCATCAAAATGCACGTCGCAGTTATGGGTCGGGGAATTAGGTGGACCAGTATATAACGCACCGAACCTCGAACTGTATTTATCTGGGTCATCTTCCTAGTAGAAACTGTTCATGTTGTGTAGATATATAATGAATATACTCGAAATCCGTTGGGCATTTAATTGTCTATCGCGGAATGCATATGTGCAATACGTGCATTGAAGAGACAGTGTTTATAATTACAACTGTAGTTCAAGTCACAAATCCATTTTGCTTGAAATAATATTTTTATGTATTAAATGTCAATATTTTTATGTATTCAAAAATACTATATTTAATAGTTTAACAATATAAACACATTAGTATAAAATAATATAACAAATAAGTATAAAATAAAAAAATATTTATAACTTAGAAAAAAAGCGTTTCCCCATGTTTATATGAAACCATGTTTACATGGCTCTTTTTATCCTTACAATGAATGGAATATATTCTTAAAGTTTGGCTAACTATTTCTGAAACACCCTAGATATATGTATTAAAATTATTATACACAATCACTTAAAAGTTTCAGTATTTATAGAAATTTCGTAATATAAAAAATAAAATATGATTATAATTTGCACTATGTTTTTAAATTTATTATTACATAATATTCATTACAAATAAAAAAAATTTTCAGATTTTTTTATTTCTTCAAGCTTAATCTCTTTGGGTTTCGATAATAGAAGCTAAACTCTTGGCATTCTGTCGATAAGTTGTTCTTCAAGTGTTATAATCAAAGATTTGTGTTTAATCTGATGTTTAATTTCTGTAAAAATATATATTGTTCTTCGGAAGGCAATAGATTGCGCGCGCGCGTGGTGTGTGTGTCTGTGTGTGAGAGAGAGAGAAATTATTTCCATTCTTGTATTGTTAGTTGTCACGATATTCAAATGTTTATCGGTATCTAGCGCAAAATTTGAAATTAATATTTCTCTCAACTGATATACATATTTGTCAATTTGAGAAATTCATAATTTCCGATTATTTTTCGGCAATTCGCGATTCAATTGAACATATTCATGATCAAAAATAAAAGAATATGGACCATGTCTACTGATCCATCTTTAAATAAACTGTGGCCGATATTCATAGACGGATCTTATATTTAAGACTGTCTTAAGTACAGTTTTGAGAAGTCACGAACCAATTAGAGAGCCGTATTATCGCCTTAAGACATTACTTAAGACAGTCTTGAAATAAGAACGGATTATGAATATCATCCTTAAGACTAATTTATCTATTTATTTTCATAATATTTTATAAATGAAATATAAAATTGTTAGCGAACACATAAAATATGCTGAAACTTTTGGGCGGTAATGAATAAATATATATACATTTTCTATATTATGAATACGATTAGTATAATATATATCTCTTTCATATAAGTAAATCAGCGATTTGCTATAACTTTTTGAACATTTTCGAGAGAAAAATGTAATTTTAAGCATTTAAAATTAGTAATTCTATTGCAATGTGCTTATCCTTTTAATGTACCATGCGAGAAAAAAACGCGGAGGAAATTTAAAGAGTTTTGTTCCTTCTTCAACTTCTAACAGACACAATATTAGCCTCTGAAAGATGGAGGTAACATTTTTGCGATTATATGTTAAAGATATATGATCTTCAAAGCAAAACATTATTTTATCATCGCTGCAAAAGATGTGCTTTTAATTTTTTAACGAGATATTTCTCTCACAAATTTACATTGAAAATTCACAAGTTACTACATATTTTTCAAGTTACCATAGTTTACTTCATTGTTACTTCAACATTAAGTTACATTTTCCGTATTTTAGAAACGCTGAAAAAAATACAAAATTTTGAAAAATAGCATAAAAATACACAATTTAATAAATAACATAAAAATACAAAATTTTTATAAATCTTTATTATTGAATATTTATTAATATTTCTAAGTAAATATTTACTAAATATATATTTGATATGAAAATTATTAATTTGATTTAACTATTTTTTTTACTAAATAGATATTTATTTACTGTAAATCTATGTTGACTTAATATTATTCAAAGAAATATGTACTAAAATTTAATAAACTTTTCAATGTGATTTGATATTAATATAAATTAAAAATTAATACTGATTCTATAGTAATACTGGTCATTAATGAGTTTGTTAAATTAATAATTTTCGCTAATTCTTTTATTGCATTTTTTTACATTAATTCTGAAAATAAGGTTAAAATTTGTCCTGTAAGCTCCAATTTTTTGTAACATATCTCTTTTTAAAAACTTATACATTTTGTTAACAACAGCTAGTTTTTCTTAATTAAAATAATTTAGTTTAATTAATTCTGTCTTAAGTCTTTATAATGAATAGAAAATCTGTTGAATTCATTAGAGTAATTCCCTGTACATCATTTACTTGTACCTAAGAGCAGATGAGATAATTTTTAAATATTAGGTGTTGGAATTAATTCGTAGCGTTTTTTAATGAAAGAATGTTATTTATTTCACATGAGCATTAAAAAATACATTAATGAAAGTACTTCCCATCACTTGTAAAACGCTACGAATTAATTCCAACACCTAATACATATTATTTAAAAAATCTCTATACTCTTCTCCTAAATTTAGCAAACAAATTTAAAATCAAAGTAAAAAATATTATGAAGAAAACATTGTTAGATCAATTTAACATAAAAACAGCAAAATTTTGTAGACTAATATAATTTTTGCAAATGCTTTTAACGAAATATTCAGCGAATGATGAGAAATGCTTTGTATCAAAAGGATGAGAGAACATCGCCGTGATGTTACATCGAAGCGCTTCGTCGCGACGCCGGCGAGCGTCGCCAAACGTGGTAAATTCAAATCAGCCGGCATCTTCGACGATGCGAGGTCGACGAGCGAGCGTAGCGACTGAGAAACCCCTCATCTTACCACCAAGTAGCCCCGGCGGAACGATGGAAAGGCAGCGGTCGCCGAGGGGTAGCATAGTGCCGAATATCGCTCTGAATACCGAGAGCGACTCTCCCGACGAAGTTAGTATTCAACCTCTTATATTTTTAGTATAATTTTTTTATGTATATTCAAATCGTTATTTAATTATTTTTAATATATAGTGACATAAAATATAAATTTCTTGCCTATACAACAATTATTTCAATTTGTTATGAGATCAAACTTATAAATATTAAAAACTCATTCATTTCGGGAAGATGTATAAAGATTTAATTTAATATTTTTAAAACCGAATAACGATTTAAGTAATTTGATTTGATGATCAATTTTACTGGCGATCGCATAGAGTTATAAAGCGTAAAAAATAATTCCAAATAATTGAAATTCTCAGTCAACCGAGCTTCAAGCTTGAAATATACAGCAGATTTTCGTCCTCTTTTTCTGTTTTTTTTATTCCCTTCAGGCTACGCAATGTTATACGAAATATTCAATTACTCGAGGGATACTCGAGTGTACAGGCGTTTGACATTTGTACTCGATCGATATGAGCACCGCGTATATTCATCGATGAAACCGAAAACGCATTTTTTGTCACGCATGTTACACATCAGTTTATCCACGAAATTTTGAAGCCATGAAATGTTCAGGGCAGATGGATTGCTATCACATGTTATTCATTAGTAGATGATTGGCGCAGCATAGGCATGCGTTTCGGAAGTTATCGGTTGGCTTTGGACAGCAATGCTAAAATGATTAAAATACGTTTACTTCGATCGAGTATTTTAACATGTTTCGCGAGCGTGTAGCGCTTACTTCCATATGTGTGCAAATGTAAATTTATTCCCGCGTTAATTCCTATGCTAATTAAACACAATTAGATATATTGCAGAGATACGGATGCGTATAATATTAACATACATATCTCCAACGTTCAAAAATTTCCAAGTAGAATCAGAAAAATCAATTAACTTAAATAATTAGAAATTAAACATTTGTAAAGAGAAAAATAATGACCTAATTCCTGAAATTACGAGCTTATTATCATTCTTGATGAACATCTTTTACGTGAAAGGAAAAAGAAAGTCTCTTTTACAAAAACCTCATACCACGATTAAAAATTAATTCTTGCTCTAACAATTATTCCTTCTGTTAAAAAATTAAATAGATAATGCTTTATGATGTTTTATTTCAGGGAGTCTGTCGTAGGATCCTGCCGGATCCCGAACAGTATGGTACCGGCCGCAACTCTCTGGCGCCCGAGGCGAGCCGCAGCCCGCGAAACTCTCTGATACCTGACGATTACTGCAGAAGCCCGCGAGGCTCTCTAATACCGGACTCGAGCAGGAGCCCACGTAATAGTTTAGTACCCGATATGGTGCGGTCACCGCGAAACAGCTTGACGCCAGAAGTCTCTCTTAGTCCGCGACACTCTCTGGTGCCGGACTCGGCACTTAGCCCGAGAAATTCTCTGGTACCGGATGTGGCCTATAATCGGAGTCCACGGAATAGTATGGTGGCGATTGGCGGCTCTAGAATATCCCTCTTACCGGAAAATGGTAACGCGATCGTGGCCGCCAGTCGTAGTCCTAGACATTCGTTAGTACCGGATACGACGAGAAGTCCGCGAGGCAGCATGGCAAATTTGGATTTCGACCGAAGTCCACGTGGCTCGATATGTCCGGAATTGCACAGAGCATCCAATAGGGGCAATATCACACCTATGGAGGTTCCAGATAGAAGTCCACGCGGTTCGATAGTTTCGGAGTGTCTGAATCAGAGTCCTCGCGGCTCCATCGCACCTGATCCCAACAGATCTCCTAGAGGATCGATAGTGCCGGACGCGAATCGGTCTCCACGTGGATCGATATGTCCGGAGAGCAGCAATAGAAGCCCAAGAGGATCGATCGTGCCACATGATCAGACAAATCGATCGCCACGCGGAAGCATAGGCATGAACGATGTTGAAAGACATTCAAAAGGTTCTCTCGGAGCTATTAACGACGATGAAAACAGAAGTCCCAGAGGAAGCATCGGGCCTGAGGGAATCAACAGAAGTCCTAGAGGCAGTCTCGGAGGACATCAAGATAGAAGGGCACCGAGAGGCAACTTGGGCTTGCAAGATCCTAGAAGAGCTTCCGCAGATCAGGGTAAGAATTTAAGATTTTTGAATTTTTTTACTGGATCATCGAAATAAAAAACTATCTTGGAAGGATCATATAGGATGAAATATATTATATTTTGGTATTTTTTTATTTTAACATCTAGCAACAATTACCGTTAAGATTGCTATTAAAAACTAGTTATTAAGCTTCGAGTTGTATTGTATATTACTTTTTCTACTAAAAATAATTGAGTACTACGATACTAGAATTGTTGGAAACTTGTTTCCGCGAATTGCGACTGATGCGTATACGGAACCATCGCGAAAATGTCCTTGGACGTATTTAAACCACAGTGTGCATCGAAATACGGATGTAATCTGCGAAATTATAGCGTCATGGTGAAACGCAATGCAATGTGCAAAGGAACGTTTGCATTTACCTCAAATGCGGTTAAATCATGCCAATAATATGCTTGCATGCATGACATGTCAATTATACATGACAGAATGAAACAATTGCTCGTTCAGTTATTGACTCGAGAAATTACAATTATACTAACAAGAAACCGTTGGAAAAGCGAGTTTTGATAAAAACGTGACATTTGATAAAAATAATAATAACCTTATACTCGGAGATCGAGTATTTTTATCATGTGTCGCATACCAAAATAAACATTAAAAATAATCGTTGCTTTTATATCAAAATAAAAATTAAAAATAGTCGATGCTTTTATTTAGTTTCTGCTTGAACAATTATAAGGAAAGCTGTTTTATATAAAGACAGCCCATAAAATATTCACCAACAAGATTCTATGCAAACGTTTCCTTACGTCCCCGCATTTACAAGTTGAGACTATCTCGAAGCAGCAAGCATCTTCTCTCCTTAGGGAATGTAATGGCAATTTGACGCTCATTACTGTACAACTCGACGTCGGATCTCCAGAGAGGCCGATTAGTTTTCGTTCATTTCTCCCGTGTTCAAGGCATCGAGTGCGATAGACACGTATAATATATCTCGAATGACGGAAATTGGTCGCCGGGTGATACATTCTCGCGCGTTTCGATTGCACACGATATTACACACCCGATACTTCTCACTGAAATCCTGCGACGGATGCAATAGACTCTCGCGCCTCAGAATAACGTAAGCGTGACACACGGAAGGAACGGATCTGCCAAGAAATGTAAAATAATATCGACAAGCCGACAAGTCGATACGATGTCAATTCCAGCGCAAAGCTTTCATTAAGAAACGACAATTGATAGGTTCCTATTTTCCTTGTATTCTCGCACAGTTAATTTATTACGATTTAATCAGGTCAGACGAATGCAAAGTACTTTCGAACTTCACATCAATCTCTCAATAGTATTATTGCATCACAAGTATAATACGACATTCAAAATTAAAGTGCAGCAAAAGAAGAAAATATATAGAAAAAACGATTTTATTGAAGTAAATTTAGCTATGTAAAAATAATATTTTGGATCAAAATAATTACATTATACATTGTAAAAAATAAAATGTTAATTTTGAATTAAAAACGTATAGTGAACTTTCTGAGAACTTTCTGAGAACTTTTATAGTGAACGTTCTGTTAATTTTAACATTTTTGCATGTCTCAGAAAATCCATACGTCTTTGAGTTAAAATTATAACATTTTATTTTTTACAATGTAGAATCTCAAACATAACGAGTAATGTTGCAAAAAGTTTTGACATTCCATCAATCAGTTTGAGCATCTTACATAATTATTTTGATGACTCAAAATTATTTTTAGATCTGTATTTAGATACTTCAATAAAACTGTCCCTTTCGTGTACTAAATAATATAAAAATAATTTCTGTTGGTACGATTTTGTACTAATATTTATATTTAATTTAACATATAAATTATCAATTTCTTCCTCATAAAAATTCAGCTTCTATCGTAACGATTATATCGATTGCAATAAATCACGGATCACATTTTTGGCGAATCTGTGCAAATTATTAAACTTGAACATATCGTGAACCAAATTACTATTAGCGGTTAGAAAATCCACATACAATGTTGATATAGTAGTATTACACCTCTTAAGTCGACCTATGCAAATTAGTTTACCACAATCTTAGATGTATGCGCATGCTGATATGTATGTATGTATGTATGTATCTAGCGGTGATAATTCGCCGCTAATATATTCCATCAATGAGATAAAATCCACGAGAAACTTAACAACTTAACTCCGCATGCTAAGACCGCTTTTTTATCGACGTGATTCTTGGGGCTGCAACCACAAGAAATCGAAACGTGAAGTAAATACGAGGAATTTATCCCTGCGATAATTAACGCGAGAAAAGGTTATGTTTCGGTCGCGCAAATTGGCCTGATTTTGTTACACGTGTACACGATATTTATTAACGTTAGCAGCTACATTAAACCGGTCACGAGATTGAAATATGCGTCTGATACATAATGCCTACTTACCCACTTCGCGCGATTGCGATGCAAGAGAGATTGCGTGCGCGCTCTCAGGCGAGATCAACCAGTCGAAGCACGAATTTCTCCTTGAATATTCTGAAACAGTAAAAATGCAAATATAACAATAAATAATTCATAATATAATTTTATAATTGTTCTATTTTCATAAATATTATAGTAATGTATTATGCAAATATACTACCGCTCATGAAAGTTCGGACATCCGCATAAATTTTATCGAATGATTATGTAAAAAATTAAGACATTATAAAACAGTAATTGTATTATTTTTTAATATATGTATATTAAATCACTTGTACACATATTAACAATTGCAAAAGTTCATAAATTATTTTTAATTTTATATGCCAAAACGTTTTACCTTTATTTCGTTATACATTGATAGTATAATTGGTAAATTTCAAAAATTCTTTTAATATATAAAATTACAAATAATTTATAAAGTCTGTTTTGCTAGTCTCCTCAACCTATGGAGATAGGCTGGCAACATACACCATAGCATGAGCCCACATATGTGTTCTCTGAGCAAATTTTTTAAATTTATTGATTATATTATCAATGTTCTACGAAGTAAAGACAATACTTTTTGACATACAAAATTAAAACTAATTTATAAAGCTTTTTCAATTGTTAGTATGTGTACAAGTGATCTAAAATATATTTAAAAAACAATACAATTGCTGTTTTATAAAATCTTAACTTTTTACATGATCATTCGATAAAATTTATGCGAATGTCCGACCTTCCTCATGAGCGGTAATGTACGTATTAAATCATTTTTTATGGGTTTTATCGTTTAAATTCGTTTGCCTTCCATATGATTGTCAAAATCGATACGACAAGACTTGTTTACTGAGCTACTGCCATTAGGCGAGCGAAGTCGATAAATTTTGTGACGGAATGTCGCAATAATCGAAATCTCTCCAGCAGATGGGATTCGTATTCTGTAAATTGAAAGTGTGGATTTATCACGTAAAGCAGCGTGCATTAAATGAAAGCTTGTTGACAAAGATATCTCATCGCCTAAATTTGGATGATATCTCTTTACAACAAGCGAAATTCGTGCAAAAGGAGAATATAAACTAAATTGTGCACTAACATTGTTAATTGGCGCGTCGTTTGTCATTGTTTGCAATTGTATAGCTAGTATTCATTAGTTGCACATGTGTTAAAACGAGGAGAGTCAAAAACAAATCAGAATAATATAATCACAAAAAGTTCAAACGTAAAAATAAATTGAATACAACACAAAAAATTTTGTCTATTCAGAAAATACGCATACAAGTAAAATTTGCAATTGTATAGCTAGTATTCATTAGTTGCACATGTGTTAAAACGAGGAGAGTCAAAAACAAATCAGAATAATATAATCACAAAAAGTTCAAACGTAAAAATAAATTGAATACAACACAAAAAATTTTGACAATCTAATAATTGCACACAAATTATAATTCATGTAGCATTTAAGAATACATCCCACGATGGCAGAAAAGAAACTACAAATCGATGCAAATAGTAGAAATATCTTTTATAAAATATATCAGTAGTTCGAAGTATACTACCATATACTATTTTGCAATTCTTTCGCCAGCGCGAATCGTCTTCGTCGTGTCTTCATAAATATTCATGGAATATCATATAAGAATTTTGCGAGATGTTTCTCGCACAAGAATTTTGAAAGGCAGTCGGATAAATTCAAATATTTGCACTTATGTCCAGGGAGCACGAGAAACCGAAGTTCCTCGCCTTATCGCCAAAGAGAAGTGAGCTCGGGAAGCGTCAGATCGGGCGGAAGTGGTGGCGCACAGGTCAATCTAGGATACGGAACGAACGCCTGGGCCGATTCCAGGCGAGCTAGTAGCTCCGTTTCACAGGTAACTGTGCCTTTTCTATCTCTCTTTCTCCCTTCTCTCTCTCTCTCTCTCTCTCTCTCTCTCTTTCTCTTTTTCTTCCTCTCTTATCGTGCCCGTTGCAATTCCGGTCTGCAACGTTGAAGAAATTTCTTTCTCGGCCACGCTATTACGGTGCACGCCCCAATTGTGTTATGAGTGTTCCGGAATTTCTCACTCGAACGACGGAAATGGACGACTGGGATGTTCTCCATCTTTATGATTCAACGGTTATATACGCAGGTAGCTCGAGTAACGCGAGCAACTCGGGCAACGCGAGTAATACATACTCGAAGTTGCAATTTGTCATTTATCATCCGTTGCGGTAATTACGACGAAGTGAAGCAGTTGCAGGTAGAGAGCATAAGGATATTCTTTTTATTCGTCGGAAGTACGCTAACAAGGCAACTTTCATAAACCACGAGTTGTGAAAAGAGGAACAAAAAGTGAAACTTTTTGCGAACGCAGATTAGTTTGACACAACATATTTTTACGCAAATTATTTTTCTCCTATTGCAATATTATTTCAGATATCGAGAGATATTTTATTTTAGTTTGACGTACTTATTGTTCATTGATCCTTTTCGCTTAGAGTCTTTTAGAATATCATAAAATTTTACAAATTTTATTATGCGATAAAATAAGATTTCAAAGTTTTATATTTTTCGTAAAATCTAAATATTTCTTAAGATTTTATATTATTAAAAAAATAATTAAATTCATAAATTAAATATATATCCACATATACCTATATAAGTATTCATATATTTTTTCTCAATATAAAGTAAATTGTTAATAAGCTTAATTTTATTAATGTTTTTTTCTTAAGTGCGATAAAGAAATTACTGGAAGACAGTAGTGGACTTTTTTTAAATTACAAGCATGACGAACAGATTCATATGTGTAAATATAAAATAAAAAATCGATTCAAATGTAAATTCAAATTTTCGTTCGAAAATTTCGTTTTAAAAATGTTGCTCCTTGTCGAATAAATTTTTGTTGAGTCAAAAATCGGTTGAGGCAGCTTTGTAAAAGCGTTATTTCTTGTTTTTTTTTCTTGTCGCTTATCCCTGTAAAATCTTCAAAGTAATTTTCCTCGTTATTGCTTCGGGGACGTCACGTCGGCTTCGCCGACTTTTTACACAATTTTATTTTTAATAGCAAAATTTGCTTAAGTTCGATTATAAAAGCGGGAAATGAGCCGGGAACCCATTCATGGAATGAGAGTGAAAAAAGGCAACCACTAACTCCGAAAATAGTCTATCTTACTTAACCGGAAAAAGTGTTGCATTAATCACATATATAATGTGATTACGACGATAATGCCTCATTTCTAGGATTAGTCATTTATCTTTTTGTTAAATTACACTAACTATAGAAAATATATATTTCCTCCGAATATTACATTATCCTATCAATGGAAGAGGAATATTTCTTCTAAAAAAGAAGCTTAAAACGATCTATAAAATTGCACCCTGATTCGTTTTCCGATGCAGACACAACTTGGCACGATATGTTGCTGCAACGCACGCAAGGCGAGGTCGAATGAATGACGATACAAACGATAACTTCACGAGGAGATCCTCCTCACCCTGATGACTTGCCCATTGCCTTTTGATGGAAAACTATAATAAATACAAAAGAGTTTTCTATATATATATATACATGCTTAACTAATTAAAAATATGTTTAACAAACAAAGCAGAAAAGTTATTAATAAAGAAATATACATTGTTTTAAAGCTTTTGTGTTTTCCTTTATGATTTTCTTAGAAAAACTTTTTAAGGAAATTTCTTTTTTCGAGATTTTTTTGTGAAATACAAAATAACCGATAAGTATATATTTTAACTTTACGATTTGGTAGTAAGAGCAGAAAAAATTTATATCTACGATAAAATTGACATATTTTGCAAACTATTAAAGCAGTTATTATAAGCGCATACTATCACTTCCCGTGAGAATTATAATATTAAGATACACAGAAAATTCAGAAGAGTGTGCCGGCATATACTTCTGATTCGTGCTCGTGACAGCTCAAATTTTTTTCGCACATATCACATCCACAGCTTATTTCCGCGCTTTTATCCGCACGAAAAACGTATCTGAGACGTGTACGCGTTACCCGAGGATCTCTCGAAGGATCTTATTCCGCAGAACGTAGAACGAAAATCGATGGAGAAAGAAGAGATGTATTTGCTACCGTTCAACGAAGCTGGCTCGTGCTTTGCAGGATCGTTTATTGAATCTACGTTATGTGGAAAATGAACGGAATATAAATTGAACTCTGACGCCAAATCAGCGCGGCATTTCAAAGAGACACGGTTAGATAAAAAGTACTAAAACTATTAATTAAAGCGTACCGTAAAGTCGAGTTTCTCGTAGAATATAAAAAGTATCGGCTTTCATTTGCCAGCGATTAAATTGCTGTATAAAAACCTTTCGTACAGTACAGAATTTTTATTATTAAAAAAAAAATATGGTTTTTTTCAAAAGAATTTTTTAAATACAAAAATCTTTGAATACACGTTAATTCTTATTTCTGAATTACGAACTGCGTTAATACGGATTCTCACTGAAAGATGAAAAAAACTGCACTTGTTCACTAATTGCATTACTCTGTAATCAGCGAAATACAGACAAAGCATGGTACACGGCAACGCACACTAGCACAAGATAATGAAAATAAAATAAAACAGAATTAAATTAATATTATTAAAATAAAATTATAAGAGATAAAAAATGTAAAGAGAAAGAGAAAGAGAAAAGTTAAAAAAAAAAAAAAATTGGAATGTGTCTTTCACAGTTTTGAGAATTTTTTTCCATAATAAAGTCTAATCTCGTATATGTGCTATTAACGAATGAGATGAATGAATTCGCCAGTATCAAATTGTATTATATCATGACATGGGAGAAAATCTGATTTGAGCTATTGCGTGTGCTTTCAGCTTTCAGGCGATGAGTCGCGCCGGCTTTGCGCCAGTGGCGTGAAGGCACCCGAAAAGGGCGACACAGAGGCTGCGAATCTCGGTGTAGCAACCTATGGCTCAGTCGTGTTTCAGCTGAAAGACGCTCATCTCGAGGCAAACGGCATCTGCGACTTCGTCTTTCGCGCTTTGAGAGTCATTAGCAAGACGATGACGTTCACTATATGTCTGACCTGTTTGTCCACTGTGCCTATTTTGATGTTCATCTTCGGTGAGTGAAAAGACAGGGAAATACAGTTAGACGGATAACGGACGGTTTTAATTAATCTCGGTTGCGCGAATCGAGAAAGAGGTCTTTGACTGATAATCGGCCACGTATATAATGGATAATTTAACTTTTCACAAGAAAATGTGTTCAGATAGCACAATGAATATTATATAACTAGCAACTGGATAAGTGGGTCGAAAACGACCTCACCGAAGTTTCAGTTCGATCCGTTTTACACTTCGAAATAAAAAGACGATCGATACCTCTGGTAGTATATCTATACTTAAGAACTATAACGACAGAGTTTCGTGAGACTTATTGTTAGAGAAAAAACTATATAGCCTCTGACTATTCTTTGATCTATGGCGCTTTTAAAAATTCAAGTATTACTAGCGCCACTTTTTTCACTCTATCATCATTTAATATCTTTTTTGCCTTGCTTGTTCTCAATACGTTATACTTTCTCAATATTGCTTTTAACGATTATTATATGAATAATTTATGTGTAAAAGAATATGCTTAAAAGAATGATGCAAAATGAGTGATTAAACAAGATGTTCTCTTTAACTTTCTTTGTGTTGCAATAAACTTCACAAAACCTTGTAGCTTTTTCTGATGTAAATTTTTCTCTATTACATATCTCTCGGGAGAGTTGAAGCTCTTTTATTGCCTCTTTAACCTCTCTTAAGGGAATAGTTTTACGCATAGTCCGACAAGGATAATTTTGCAAATATCAAAGAAAATTTTTAATGTAGTACCCGTCTCTAACGCTCTGTATTTAATCGCTTTTCTCTCTTCTACTAATCTCAAAGTTCAACTTGTTAAAAATACAGAGTCCGATAATAAAAGATAATTTCCTAAAATATTTCATGAGAAAGACACCAATCAGTGTAAGAGATAAGATTTTTTTATCAGTGCCCTAGCAGAAGTACATTCCGCGCAGCTGTCAATAACAGAAATTTGTACTGATTGTTTGAGATAAATAAATTCTTGAAATTTCTCTTCAGTGAAAAGATTTATTAGCTGATACTTTCTAAAGTTCGTCATGTCAATTAATCATATTTCTCGTAACATTACGTAATATCACCTATATAATTTCGTGGATGTAATTTCGTCATTAAATATTATTCTTGGTATACTCAATCTTTGTAAATATTTAATGTATAATAATATTTAGAATAACATACTCATATTTTGAAAATTAAATGTAATTAAATTTGTAGTGTAATTAGATTTCGGGACAAACTAAAAATAATTTGTCGCTCAGATAAATAAGAATCTTGTTTCCACTTTCTGACGGTGTAAAATTTAAAATAAAATCTATTTTAAACAATTTGTAATAAAGTATATACTTTAAAATTTATAGAAAAAAATTTTATTTATAATTTTGCTATTTAATAAAAAAAAAACATTTTAAAATTAGATATAATGTATTTTAAAATACGCGACATATAAAATTATAAATAGAATTCTATCTTAAAATCTGATGCAAATTGATGGATCGTCTAAAATAAATTCAAGACGTAAATAGTATATTGTTTTCTCTCCCTTTTATCATGTAAAGTTTCGACCAACAAAATGCAAATATTTGATAAATGTTCACAGCTGCAATCCACAGTTCCAATGTGGAAAGATATTTGCGGTAGTTCAAAGTAAATAAAATCTTATTTCAATAAATCTTTTAACACTTTACGAAATAAGATTTTTCAATTCTCGATGGTATTTTATTCATGTATAATTCTTTTTGCAACATTTGGGTACATATAATTTTAATATAACTAAATTTTAACGCGATAAATCTCTTAAGTTTCTATTCACGCAAATTATAGCACATTTCCCCTTCCGGTCAATTCGGTTGAGATTCTACGAAATATACGACATCATTTCCGAGCTAATTAATGCTACCGGGATTACGACACGCGAATCGCTAGCGTGTTGAGCTTGCAGCATGCAAGCATATTTAATTTCTCGGGTATAGGTTACTCGCGCAGTAGGGAGCATAGACGCACAACCTGATTTAATATAAGTCCGGTGCATTCACCCTCTGACGAAGTCCACCTGGCAAGAACATGCAATCGATAATAATGGCGCAGGTACGTAAACCGCAAAAGTGATCGCAAATCAGTGAATCCAAATACGACTTAATCTTTCGTAAATCACGATCCAAAAATGGAATGGAAGTCATCGATTGCGACTTGCGCTGTGCAAATTTAATGAACCGCATAAATCTAAAGGTTAATTCGAGTAATGTCAAGCATATTGAGATCCCGATATATTGAAAATGCCGCTGTCCGAAAGATTTCTTCATATCGTATGTTAAGATGAAAGAAAATAATCGACATATCACAATTTCCAATTGATTGCATTTCGAGAAAATTTATGTACATGAGAAGAACATTTTGCTGGAGTGTAGAGATCAGAAAATAATTTTGTTGGACTATCAAAATAATTATGTAGGATGCTCAGACTTGATGATAATGTTGCAAAAATTTTTAAATTTTGATCACCAGTTTAAGCGTTTTACATAATTATTTTGATAATTTAATAAAATTATATTTTCAAGAGATCAGAAAATAATTTTGTTGGACTATCAAAATAATTATGTAGGATGCTCAGACTTGATGATAATGTTGCAAAAATTTTTAAATTTTGATCACCAGTTTATATATATATATATATGTATATATAGCTAAATTTTTAGATACTTCAGCAAAATCGATCTTCCCTTATACATGTTACATATTAAATATTTAATTGGAGCTCATGAGATCGGCTCATTACAAAATAATGATAATAAAGATACAAAGTTAAAATAACATAAAATATTTCCTTGGGGTTTTTAACTTTTCAAAAATAACATAATGTCTCTCTTTGTACCTATCAAAGTATGTAGGACGACGATATTGATTTTTCATCGCAACGAATGTCACGAAATAAATTCTTCGAAAAACTGTCGAGGATTATGCTGTAGCAGAAAATTAATACATACAAAAGATGTGCATAATAACGAGGTACACATTACTCAAGTTACGTTGCGCAGCGGAGAAGCTTCCGTGGTATGCATGTTATCCTAGTCGAACGTCGAACCAGGACGTGATACATGAAATAGACTCTAGGCAACAAGCAATTAATGCTAAATTATTCCTCGCTGGTGTTGGAAAAAGTGCAAAATAATGATGCACGTCAGATATACGTTAAATCTTAATTGATGAGCAAGAATATCGGTTAAGGAGTGCCTCTTCTCCTTTTCTATTTGAAGAAAAAGAACAATAAAAAAAACTTGTAATATACTAAATAAATTAGTATATCATGTATTATTTCTATTTATTACTCAAACTATGAAGTATTTGGGTCATGGATATAAAAAGAACAAAAGGAAGACGGTGTCATAAAATGTCTACTAATAAAGTTCAAGCGAGAAAGCGAGAAGGTAGAAGTCATATAATATCAATTATCAAGTTTATTACTATATGTCGTAATTATTACACATCGCACAACGTAACATGGAAATTTCCATATATATCTTATATGTTTAACTAGAGACAATATTTTACATTTTATATTTAAAAAATCTAAAAAATATACATTGTGTATTAATTTTCGATACACACGATAGGTTTTTTTGAAACCATATCAAATTCAGATCAAACACGAATAAATAAAATAGTATATGAATAGTTTGCATTTGCTTTTTCAATCTAAATTTTTAGTGCAACAAACAACGAACGTGTCGAAAATCAATATTTTAATTTACCTTTACAGGTGTGCAGTTCATTAAGGATTGCCCTAAGGAGCCATACATTCCCGTGTATATGCTGATCGGCGGAGTTCTGGGCGCCGTGCGTATGTTTTGGGCGCTGTATTCACAGATACGCTCTCGGAGGCCGGAAGTCTCATCCCATTCCGCCAACAGACCACACGTCTCGCCTATGAAATTACTCTCCATAGTTTTATCGTGCTTCCTGGTCGCGTGGTTCGTGTTAGGTGAGCAAGAAATTTTGTCTGAAATTGTACGCGACGTGTTATATTTCGCGCTGGCAACCGCAAACTTTCGGAGCGTTTAAACACGGAGGATTTACCGAACGAATGCAAAGCATAAGTCAGATTAGGAAAACACATGTTTCATAACTCGGCTCTATGATTCTATAACTAGAAACGCGTGATTAAATATTAAAAGATCATCATTATGTATAAGATAGATCAAATTATAAATAAAAAATGATTAAATTTCGTACTATTCTAACATTTTTTTATAAGTAATGAAATAGTTTTTATATTTATTTTTAATTAGTTTTCTTATTTCTTTTCATATTATTTTTTCTATTTTTATTTCATTATTTTAATTATTCATATTTCGTTATATTTCAACAATAAGTTTAATTGTATTATATAATACTATTTTCTATATATTTTATAAATAATATTCTCTGAGATAATTCACGAATCCAACAGAAACCTTCTGCGTACTAGAGCTGAATGTAAGCACACTCGAGAACTTTGAATGAATGAAGTTGCGTACAAAGCTCCAGAAACAATTCCGTTACGATATTATTATATCATTCCACAAATTACAACATATTATGTTTAACTTTCTTACATGTTGATCTTAATTGCGCAGTGCTTTCTCATGCTATAAGCGAATTTTTACGTTGACGAAATTATCGGTCAAGTGGCAGAACTTTGCTTATATTTGTACGTTGCAATATAAACTGTTTTAAAAACATATTTTATCTTTTACCATAAATGAATTGATATAAAAGTATCAAAAATGCGCTTTAGTAGTACGGCACCATTAACATATAAGAGTTCATTAATGATGTCGCTACTAAAGCACAAGGGTCATCATTTTTTATAAATTATCGATATAAATTATAAAATATTGTGCTACGTATATATCGATTTATGGATTAATTAGACTTTTTATATTTTTCTTTTATTCTAGTTTTTTTTTAAACGTGTCCAATACGAATTTACGTAAAATAGTAAAGAGTACGAAGTGTTGAAAATATGTGTATGTAAATCTATATGCGAGAAAAAATTTTGGGATTAAAAAATTTATTATTTATGACAATTTAATTGTTCGTGATGAGGCACTGTCATGCAATATTTACATTTCGTACGGCAACATGTCACAGTTCGTTGATCGGAGTGCAGGATGAAATTGTAGACTGCTTAATTACTTAACATATATATGTCACATAGATCGTTATTATTTCAAAAGTTTTTGAGTCTAATACAAAAACAAAATTCTGATCGAGTCGAAATGAATCGAGTAAATACGAGGAAAATTCTTCTACGTATGTTTTGAAAAAATCCCTCGACATAATGAATTAAATAATTTGATCACTTAATAATATTTTACTTGATTTTTCCCTCATTGTTTAGAGTATTGTCCCATGGCACAGATTTTTCGCCTAACGCGTATCATGTAACCAACTAGAGGTGTTTTCTGTTACACGGAATTTTATTTCCATATATCTCATGAAATACAAAAAGTTTGGCGTACACGATAATCAATTATATCTTTACATTCTTTTAAACTGTCCTAACAGAAATATCAAAGATCACCATTCATTGATTACGCGAATGTGTAACACTTCATGGGACACTTCATGAAAATGAGTTTAGCGTAACGCATATCTCTAATTAATTACGCGATACATGAAATAAGACGGCACTCTTAGACTTTAAGTTGGATAATTAATTTCTACGTTCATTGTTGTATATTGTGTTGTTCTCCTTTTTGTTTTAGGACATTACTGGATACTGCATGCAATGTGGCCGGAATACGAATTTTCGTTGTACACGCCCAATAGATGGTGTCATAAGACGCTTTATATTTTTTCTTTAGTTCATCTGTTCGTAGTGTACGTGGTTTTATTTCTAATATTAATAGTGGCAGTCGGCCTGGCTTTCTGCAGAATTTTGGAATGCCCTTTACCAGAAAGGTAAGTCGATTTTTGGAACATAAAGTAATTTGTCCAAATCAAATTTCAAACAAACAATAAAAAGATCGTGTTACTTGCAGATAATAAAAAAAATCGAATGTTTCTAACGAAATATATTTTTAAAGCATAAAAAACTTAAAAAGATATTTAATAATTATTTATACAAAAACTTAACATCTTTGATTATTAAGTATTTGTAAATAATTTTCAAATTTTTGTTTATATATTACAAATATAATAAGCGACAATATAGTCCAATAAGAACTAATTTTATCTTTCTAAAAGTTAAAATATGAGAAAACACCGATGCTGTACGAATTTTTTCTTGTAATATACGAATATTGTTCATAATGAAAATAATACGCGATGTTGACCTAATTCTCGTAGAACTGACGATGCAAACTATTTTACGACGCCAAACTTGACGATAAAAAATATTTTGTCCTGGCGGCACCGCGTTTCAATCTACGTATGTTACAACATTCGATACATTTGGAGAGCTGAGTAGCAAGGGTCGTGTAACGTGAGGATCATATAAACGCACACCGATCATGTTTCTATCGAAATATGAATATCACTCACAGCTCGCGTTGCGTGTTCAATATATAATAACGACGTGATTAGAATATTCGCGGCGATTACAATGGATGTGTAAAAACATTTGAGCTTGCAAAAATACCTGCATTGCAATTTATCGTTGTTTATTTCATCGTTTTTATTTTATACAAAAAAAGGCAAACATTCAACTTGTTGAAATCGAGATATCTAATAATCGCTAATAGAAAATTATTTTCTGAATCGGTACATATTCGAGAGCATCTTTTCATACAATCTTTCATACGATCCGCATATTATAAGAAATAAAATGAGACAGGATAAACTTTACACATAAGACAACGAACTCACGATCGATAAGAGCATACTCATGCTCCAAAGCGCGCCCGTTTTGCTCGACTTTCAGATACAAATAACCACGGCGATCCGTTCGCCAGAATAAAATCCGTGAGAAGAAGAAAAAAAAGTTTGTAGTTGGCAGTGGAGTTAGCGGCTGGAGTTTAGACAGACACGTTCTGGAGGATCTGGAGGAGGAGGACGACGATGGCGACGGTACGCAGAGCGACGTTGATCTAAACGAGGACAATTGCGGCAATAAGATCGTGCAAGAGGTGAAGTTTTGCAGCAAAGTGCAGTTTCGCGCGCCAGATATCATCGAGCTGTGATGAATAAATGATGTCGCAATGGAAGGAATGAAAGAGACGTCTTGCTACCCCAGTGGCGGAAGGACTCCGGAGACAGGATGCCGGCAAGAGCAATTCGTGAGCTGAAAAACTTTCTCGTGCTAACGAGGATGCTAGCCGTGGGGTTGGAATTTGTGAGATAGAAGAGAATGGCGAGGGGAAACGGATAATGAGGTCACTAAAGAAAAGCGCCGCCAAAGGTCGGCCTCCGAGTGTATCACTTTCGTAAATAATCGAGGTCTCAACTCCCGACACGTGCGAGATTCCGGAATGGAATCGTTACATTTTCCGCAGAGAAGAAATCCATGTGACGGAAACATATCGGCGAGAATCAGGATCGATCGCGAAAAAATTATCTCTCGACGGATGAAACGGATATAATGGAATTAAAGCGTGACTCGATTTATCCCAATTAATTTGTAGAATATGAGAGAGAAATAAATCCTGTGTAATATTTAAACAACATAAAACAAACGATAAAAGTAAGGATAATCCCAGCAATACAATTCTTTCAAGATGTAAATTAAAATATTGACATCGAGCTATTATTATTGTTTTTAACGGAAATGTTGCGCACGGTAGGAAGTTTGTTTAAATAATAATAATTTTATGATGGATTCAACCAAGCAATATTTGATGAAGGAAATTCATAGCGACGGAAATATCCATAGCAAAGGAAACGGAGTGAAACTTTCATCGTCGAAAGAAGATTACGTGAGGAACGCTTGTAACAATGATTGGAGCACGTTTTCACAAAACGAGAGAATATTTTCCGTAGGATTTCGCCCTTAAAGCGCCGTGGTATTGATTTAAGTCATGTCCTGACTGCGGTTAGACGAAGCAATCGATACGAGATTTCTTATCTTGGAGACCTCCACTCGTATCAAAACAAGGATCTCCAATTCGTCATTCTCACAAATAACACTCTTCTCTCTTTTTGCACGCCAATTAAACGCAGAAATTGAATTTCCAAGCCACATATAACTTAATTCAATTAGAACGACCAAGCAATATCTTCGTTTCTCCTGGAAACGTTTCAAGAAATTCAACATTGTTTTAATATAGATTCGGTGTGAATAATTGCCAGATATGCAATCATAGATCTTCCGATTATTTTTATTTACTCGACAACGTAACAGCCTATTTATTTTCCTGATTTTTATCATGTAACTCTCACAAGAACATAAATAAACCAAAAAAATATATTTCTTCTTATTCTGCTATAAATAATTATGAAAACTTTGATCAATAAATAACTTTATTCTACAAAACTACTTGAATTGGAGATCTCAAGCTTAAGTTAATTTCTATGTTAAGCTTTGTTAATTTCTATGTAGATACGTTCTTGCGGAAACATGACGCGTAACAAACTCTACCAACCATGTTTGAAGACTGTTGTTTGAAGACAAAGTTGGAGAAAATTCGCGGAAATCCTACGACTATAGTTTTACGACGGTGTAATGCTTGGTGTAAAGTTGTGGCCCGTTCAAATGTAAAGAAAATGTGAATTTGCGATTTCGCGGAAATTTACGTTATTATTTAGAATACTTGAAGAAGTAAAAAGTTGTGCAGAGTGAAAAACCGACATACGAAGAACGAAAGCAGGTATATATCGACTTATCCAGCGACGATGACGACGACGACGACGACGACGACGACGACGACGACGACGACGACGACGACGACGACGACGACGACGACGACGACGACGACGACGACGACGACGACGACGACGACGACGACGACGACGACGACGACGACGACGACGACGACGACGACGTGTTTCTGCCGGCTGACACGACGCGCAAATCCGCTTCATCGAATCAAATCTGGCGAAAATAGTTATGGCAGTAACTGAGTCCCTTCGCTTAGTGACGGAAGTGATATCAAGATTATTTGTCCCGGTCATTCAATATTCTCTGTCGTGAAGATAATTTCTCTGTCGTGCAGAATTTCGCGTGCAAGAAGAATTAATGCTCGCCTGAGACAATACACAGCTACAATTCGTAAACGTGTTAAAGCTTTCGATCGTTTTTCTTCCGATAATATCGATCGAAAGTAAGTGGACTTGATTAAGAATGCTTTAACATAAAGCAGAGTATATGTATAAACTGGAGGAGGCATTATATAATATCATCTTTTTTACTTTGTTTTTTGTCTCTCTCTCTCTAAACCAAATTATAAAAATCGTAACTTTTTAACCAATTTCTTTCAGGGAAGTATAAATAACATTCAAATAACAGAGGCGTTCAACCTTTGCATTTGTACGAAAAATTTTTAACATAGTTTTTCGCTTTACTATTCGCTCCAAGTACTTCTTGTAGTTTCTGTTTAAAATATAAATATATCGAATAACGAAATGGGCTAAATGGATTCATCTGAAATGGATTCATCTAAAAAAGTCTGTTAAATGTTTGTGATCAGAATTAAGAACATCGCGTTAAAAAGTACCAAACGCATCTTGGAACGTGTAGCTGCCTAGTCGCGTATACTATCGATTAGTATACTAATTTTAACGCAATCAATTAATAATATACTCATTGTGAATGAACTTCGACCATAGACATTTTGTTACAAACAGATTTCTCTCTCTCTCTCTCTCTCTCTCTCTCTCTCTCTCTCTTTCTCTCTCTCTCTCTCTCCGCATTCAACCGCACGCTATAAAAAAATGATATTATGGTAATAACCGTAAAGGAGATAATTGTACAAGTTTCATATAGACAATTAATGTATACAATTGAATAAATTATTGTTATAAAAAATAGTTTATTCAACAATATACTTGCATTAATTCTACATATTAAACTTGTAAAAGTTGTCATCTTTATGATGGCCATCATTATGTTTTTCTGATTGTGAGTGCAGATATATTCACATACAATTTTTTTATAAACATTTTTTTATCGAACATAATGTTACCCACAGATCGTTACTATTCTCGTCTCATTCTTCAATTTTCATGGAATAACAACGTAAATTGTAAATAGTATTCTCGCGTTATCATTCAAAGGATGGTACAATTAACGGGATAGAAGTTAACGAACCAATTAACGATGCGACCAATGTTCTCGTTTTAATTTTACTTTGATTCCGTGCTTAAATACGTTTCTTTCCAGACAATTAACTATATATTTTTTTGAAGATTATTTTTGATCATAAATTTTTCCTCATAAAAGAAAAAAGAAAAGGTGATTAAAGCATAAGAATAAAGATTCAGCGAAAGAGATTGTATTGATCATTCTGATTTTATAAGAACGATAGACGAACAGAGAATAACAGAGCGAGTCGAGCCAAGGTTGAAAGCTTCTGCTTCAAATAAGATGTAAAAACTGATGGGGTACGATCAGAATACAGATTAAATTGAGCGAAAGTAGGTCAGAGAGCGGGTTTCTGTAGTAAAAATGCGATTCACCCTGCGATCCCTTTCGTTCGTGCAGGTATTATATGCGTGGAAAATTGTGACGTTATAAAACTTATTAATTATATATACTTAACGAAACGGTACGCGTGCAAAAATATTATCAAATGTAAATATTCGTAAATAATCATTATTAGTCATTAAAATATACCGTGTAATACTCACCGTTTTAATTTACGATGAAATGTACGTCTCTAAATTTGGAGGCTTTATAATTAGGCTAATGTTACATTTCGTTTCGCCGACATACGACCGTATAATGCGTGTTATGCACGCGTCTCGAACATCCTGTGTAAAGGACTTCGATCCAGGTATCGTCCTTTTGCGATTACGATGCGACCGATCGCGCCTCAATGCAAAAACATGTCGAAGAAAAAAATAGACCGAGAGAAAAGAAGGAGAGGAAAGGAACAATGCGTCAATTAAATTAGCACGTCAACAAGCTTCGCTCCAAGCTCGTTGTATGCAAGAACGTCTCGCGAGAGCTGATTTTGTATTATACATAGGTACCGAGAGCAGTGATTGTAGACATATAAAGATCAGACATTACATATTTAACTCCTAACGTCAACGAAAATTTTTCATTGCGAATGCGCGAATGTGCTCAAATCTAAACATTACAACAGAAGACATACATATTTTTGCACGTATATGAATATATTTGTACGTTTGTTTAGCCGAATGTTCTCAGTTCGAACGCGTTCCAATTATTTGGAAGGATAATTTGTATAATTTTTTACTTAGAAATAGAGTAACCCATAAACATTAATTATAATTCTATATGTACATATATTCGTTCTTTATGTACCTATAGTCACTGTACCGGGTTACACGAATAAATGTTTTTCAGATAGCGACGCATTTACTCGTGTGACGCACAATGTGTGTATAAATATAGATATACTCGTACGAGAATAAGAGTAGTTTCTCCGATAAAATAAATCTGACCAAACGCAGCGATAGGCGATCTATGAGAATGAAAAATGTTTCAAAAATCATTAATTTCTGCTTCAGATACATCGTTCTTATGTTTGCACTTGCGACTGGTTCGAAAACGGGTCCATATTTTATTTATTAAATAAATACGAATAAATAAATACTGATTGTGTCGTAATTAAGACTGTAGTTCAGCTCGTCAGTGTGCACGTGAACGTAAAATAAATCTCCGCTGGGAACGCGCCTTTCACGATATTTCCATACTCGCCGTTTATTCGTTGTTTATTCATTATTTCAACGAGTGAAAATCCCACTCGAGTTTGAATCGAATAGACGCTAGAAAATGCTTTTACTATTCTTTATTTATCACGTAAAGAATTACTTGTATAAAATAATTTAAAATAAAAACAGTAATGTGAAAATTGAAAATGTAAAATAAATACCTAACTGATTAAAATTATATCGATTATTCAAAGCATGGTTCACTTATTTTAAAATATTATATGAATGAACAAAATGCTGTTGGTTTTTTTATAATATAGAGACGTAACATTTCGTTTTAATAAAATTAAACAATAAGATAATGGATTACCTTATCGCATCAAACAGTGTAAAAATTTCAATGGAACGATGACAGGTAATAGTTAAATTGAGGTTTTGTTTGTATTGTAAAATATGATGCTATCACAGCTGGTTTTATAAAAACAACGTGACTATACGTCACAGTCAAACGTGACAGCTATGGATATAAATCATATGATAGCCAGAGACACGTGCCCATACATATGAAATTCATGTGTGACTGAGGAAATTCTGGACAAGTTTTGAACGTGTGAATACTTGAATGTAAAAGTGACCCAATTCTGAATATGAATGTATGAATATGATTATACTGAGTTAAACTCACTAAGTTTTCCTATATCGATTGACAGTTACCACAAAGAATACATGATTTCGGTTATTAAAATAATATTAACACGATTATTACATTTTTCTCCTTCTTCTTCTTCACATTTATGAGATAGACATTTAGGAATTATATTCGTACATTTAATGATAAACATACCTGAACTATTTGCAATATTACTAACATAACATTACATGACGTAAACAAAAACTTTGAAAGGGGAAACCACCTTGAATGCAAAATGTGCGGCGGGGATGTGGAGATCCGTCTTAGTTCCTTGCAATTACTAGAGATACTAGTTTGTGCACAGTGACCAGCAGTAAATTGCGCATCGATTTTCATTGGCGAAAATTCGATAGTTGTTCCCAGCTTTGTGGTATATCTATGCCAAAGCAAACGGAATTGTAGAAGCGAAAGGGAGGGAGAAGGAAAGATATGAATCGCAATGCGGAGCGTTAAATCAAACTCCAAACCACTGTATTTTATGTTATCCTGATATCCCGAGAGAACCAATTTCAAAATGAAAAAGCTAAATTCATTAATAAAATGAAAATTTATATGAATATGAAATATACATATTGTACATCAAGTATTAATTTAAACAACAGATAATTATTAATTACACAAAAAAATATCCTGTGCTGAGGTAGAGATCCAGCTATTCTTATGTATTTTGAGTCTTCAGCGATTCAAAATACATAAGAATAGCTAAGTCTCCACTCCAGTACTTTTTTCTTTGTAGGCCTGTTTTATCTTTTCTGTGCAAAATATATTAAAAAATGTGAACCATGCTTTGACTAATGCAATTGGCAATAAGTTTTCTGTATTATTAAATAATAATGTATGATACATTGATAATGCAAAACTAAAATAAAATACACTTCCTAATAAATCACATTATCATTCGATCCATATTCACGTGTGTGTGTATAGTGAAATCATGTAAGCGTTCTTAGCTAACAAACGTACAAACGTCAACGAATGTGGAAGCTTGTAAATTAGAGAAACTACAACGAGAGAAAGAGAGAGAGAGAGAGAGAGAGAGAGAGAGAGAGAGAGAGAGAGAGTGTGTGTATGTGTGTGTGTGTGTGTATTGTGAGGTTACCATTTATCCCGTCCGTGATCTATTCTTGATTGCTTAATCGCGAATAATGACGATTTAGAGCTGTCTATAAGAATAATTGATTAGTATAATGCATCCTGTATACAGTGTGTGTCATATAAGCACGTATATGAGCCAGTGTTGTTGATTAACTATCTAGGTTATCATCAATGCTGTTCATGTTAGTATGATACATGTGCGTGCGTGCATGAATGTGAGTAATAATAACAATAATGACAACAGTGGGAGATGTCTTGATTTTTTAACATTACATTTTAAAGTTATCTCTTATTTATGTTGGAAATATCCAGGGATATTTTTTTCTTAAAAAACATAACAATTATTTCATGCATTAAGATTTTTCCAAAGATTTTTCCAAAATTGAAAAAATTCGGATACCATTCTAGAGTTAACAATTCACCGAGAATCGCAAACGTTCACCCAATTAGAATAATTAGCATATTAATCGATTAATCGCTTAGTGAGAAACAGTGACCTGATTTTTCATTCATTCCATTGGTACTACATTCATATAATGATATATGTTGTCTTTGCATAGAAACAAACCTATTACGATGCCTAAGCTGACAATTATAATAAAATGTACGAGATAGGATATATGTACTTATATATACGTATAATGATATATCGGACGATAGATGATATTTTATCGTGATAATCGCGCAAATGCGACATAACTTTATACTCGAGGACGAGTCGGCAGCGGGACTTTGTGATATTGGGCTTTATCTCGATAGTTCCAAATTATTCACTCTATGTATATATATATATATATATATATACATCGAGTGAATAATTTGGAACTATCGAGATAAAGCCCAAATCTCGATTTGAGAGCACACAGTCCTTTTTCCGGCTTCGATCCCTACATAGATATAAGTAATATCGTCGAGTTTAGCAATTATGTTATTAGACGTACTACTGAAATGTTGAATTTCCTAGAGAGTAGAGTTTATTTATTTTTATACTGGATGCCCTCCCCCACAGGTACAGCAGGGTCCATTGTACGGGCACGTGGGATACTCGTTATCAATATGCGCGACATTTTTCGGTTAATTCAAAATGTATGCGCGCGTGGTTCATCAGTTTCTCTCCCGTTGATTTTCCACAGAATTGCAGATTCGACGCTAATTATCGCTGAAATCGCGCGCGTGCGTGCCGTTCGACTGTTTGATACTCGAAGAGCGAAACGAATAAGCGATAAATGTGCGGAAACGGTGAACGATAAACGGTATTAGCGTTAATAACGCGAATCGATCGCGAAACATGATACGCGATTAATTGTACCTACTAGTACTACTTTAACCACTACAAAATGTATGATCCGCCAAGCGGCCGATTGCCATTGGTATAGGTGTTCCAAATCGAAGACATTTGTTCCCCGAATCTCTTGAGCGTCGGACTTGTCAGGGGGATGGATTTTTGCCGGACACTGCGTTATGTGTTTTAGCGATACGTACGTGTTTTTAGCTGTTAGGATTATTTGCACGCGCCAAGTCGCGAATTGTGGTCCAGGCTTTAACGTAGAATTTATATGCAGCGTCACGCAGACCGTTCTCGTCCGCCACGACAGCGAGACGAGACTTCTCGTGCAACATCGATCGTACTTTTCTACATCATTTTCGCTCTTACAAATAACTTATGGTTGGTCGCTTCGGTCCAATTTCGTAGTTACATCTAGAATCTTCTCTCAGCTTCTTTCGAGCCTCGCGTGCGCGACAGTGGCGTAAGACAAGAGCATAAATCGTGCAATGAGTTCACGGAATTTAACTTAGGAAAGTTTCTATGAAATTAATGCGTTACGCTGTGTCGAATTATATATTAAAAGGCCGGTATTAATAAAATATAGCGATAGTGATCATTTAAAATTTATGTTAAATAAAGATGTTTAAAAGGAACATATCCTAATAATTCTATATGAAAGCTATTAAATATGTATGTTGTCGGACGGTTATTAAATTTATTTGTTGAATTTATAAATGTTAAAACCATGTTACAAATTTTAATTCCTCGTGGAGATTAATTGCGGAAGAAATGTAAAAAATGATGCATCGATACGTGTGCATAATTGCTCGATAAACGTGTACGAATGTCAAGAAAAATTGCCGTTACAGCTCTGCTTCTCGCGTGAGTTTAACTACAGTTGACACGTACATTTATTCGTGTTAATCCCGTTACGCCACTGTACAAAATCGGTGCTTGTTTCAGCGGAAATCGATGCACTCGTTCATGCTCATCACGCGTACATGCCTCGAACACATTTTTCTTAAAAAGAAATCGCATCGATCGAACACTAAGAGAAATGAAAGCGACATCAGAATTCCCTCGTCGCATCGAAGACGATATATATTCATTATTTCGGATTATGTGGAAAGTCTAAAAGCATCAGCAAAGGATGAAATTCAAGCTTCTCGTTTCAACAAGTCGTCCTAGAATATAATATAAATCCGTTAAAAAAAATTATCACGCATATAAATGCACCACTGATTGAATGCATTGATTATAACAGATATTAAGCCATCAATAAACAGTCTTTCCACAATTTACATTGTGTTGCACAAATATTATTTCAATGACAATTATTGTTATAATTTCGATATCATAATCAAATTTACTTATATAACAGAATTATTAACGAGAGTTATCAATAAAATAAGCTTCAATGATTTATGACAAAATATCGCTCTATACTGTAACAATCATTATCTCGTAACTGTAACGGATATGTATCGATCGCCACAAACTGCCCGTTATTATTGATTTTGTTGTCGGTCGTTTCATTATTCTGTCGTGATGTAGTCGTTTGAAACGGGAAGAATAGAAAATCGGATAACGTTACAGGAAACATTCAGGGGTCTCGTTGACCCGACCACACATCGATGTGATTTCAATACAATTTTCTTAAACTCAAAAAGTGTTTTGCGATTTCCAAATCCTTTCCAGCCGCGGATTGCCGTTGCCATATGTAAAGTAAATCCGCTGATTCGCTACTCAATCACGATCATATGTTAACCGCTATATGAAGACTTCAAGGGTCCAATCACGGTTTTGAATCGCAATATCAACATAAGTCACGTTGTAATACATATACGATATCCTTCCTCCTCTCGAGTAAAAATCTTATATGCAGCTTTAAGAAACTTTAATGCCTAATCATATCCTTTGCTATTTCATTGGAATCTCTAACGTCTTATCGACTTTTGCTATTGTTAACTAGCTATAGCCAATAAGAGCCGTACTTTTTTCCAAAATCGTTTTGCCATTGACTGTCACTGGTTAACAATAACGGCAATTGTCGATAAGACAATTAGAGAATCCCGCTACACATTTGTATATACATATACATGAATGATAATAAAATTAGAGGCAGATTCAATTCAATCTTCTTTCATTCGCCAGTCAAAAGAATAACTCTTTCTCTTTGAAAAAAAAAAAAAAAAAAGGATTAAATTATTTAAGAGATAAATTTAATTTTGTTCATCTGTATTATCACTAAATCATATTTTTGTAAAAAAAAAACGTTTTGTATTATTATTTCGCTCTTAAAAAATTTATAATCGCATAAATATTAGAAAATTAATTATAAAATTAGTATAAATAATTAAATAAATTAGAATTTAAACAGTCGCTAAGTTTTATTTATACTCGTACATTAAAACATAGTATAACAGTGGTAATTTAACATTGCGATGATCCAAATTTAAAAGACGTAAATACAAACGTCTTCCAGTCATTGCAACGTTAGATCATGGTAATACGTAATTTAAACTTCACCCAATCACGACATATCGTTTTAAAGTAGTCACGCCGTCTGTAAATGCGGCATGCGTTTGCGAATCATTATAAATGCTCGCATTCTCACCGCACATTTAGCGCTAATTGCGGTTGTTCATTTGCGAGCTCGTCTATTAAAATAAAAAAAAATAAAAAAAAAAAGCAGAAACGCAACAAGACACATTTAACACTAAATGAGCGACGAAGATACGGACCAAAGTATCTTTACGGAATACAGGTAGCACTCGCGATTTGCGCGATTATGTAATGGGCTTCCGGAAATTTTTAATTAAGGACATATAAAATTCTGTCAGAAATGCTCCTTCTTTTTAGCACACTATTTCGGAACGGTCATTTATAGAAACGCGATGATCGCGCAGATCGTCAACTGCCTGTAATGAGCCCTAAGCTCGTCGTAGGTGCGAAAGAACGTTCCTCCGAAGCATGTTCCGGTTTTTTGTTGAACCTCCGAGTCTTTAAAGAGATGTTCATAACGTTTCGTCGAGAATCTTTCTCATTGTGATGAATCCCATATTTGCGACATATCAACGAATAGATGCGATCTAGTTCACGCGACATAAATTTTTCGCGAAACATATTGCAGGCGCACGTACGTGAAGATCCACTAAGCGCATTCTGCATACTAAACCAGTATTCTACTTTGAGCAAAACGACGATGGTACACGAAGATGTAAGCGCATCTACTATCTAGTTCCTCGTTGCTCTAATTATTTGGTATCTGTTATGTTATGCGATAACCGGATAGTCTCGTGATTCCGCTGAAACTCATTCTCCAAGATAATATACATTTCGTAATTTTATCGACATAATATCTTTCTGTATTTCGAGAATATTAGACATCTCGAATGATTAATAATTATGTTATTACAACCAATAATTCTTTACTTGTTATATAAAGGAAATTTGTATTGACATTTAAAAAAGACTGTTATGTACTTTTATTATATCTCCTAAATTAAATATGATAATTATATTAACTTTACGAACATAAAATAATATTTTGATATAACATCAAGAGTGGAGGTAAATACACGTGAGTAAAATTAACAGTGTTGTTTCTTTACACATAATTACAACGTCTGTACAAATAACCGGAACGTGTTTGAAGATATAACGTGCAACCGACGAAGGATGCAACTAAACAATCGAGCAGTGCCAGTGCATGTACCACATATTTGTATAATATACATATGATATAGAGAAGTGTAACATAATGTAACGTATGACACGCATACATTTCCTAATGTATTCCTTGTAGAAATATCAAGGTTGTAAAACAAACGATAATCGTACGAGTACATTTATATAGAATGTATACTGTAAACAAAGTGACTGTGTAAGCGGTATGGTGGACTCATAACTTGTGACCTATTTATAACGTGACCACCGAGTGCTGAAAATATAAAATGTCTACATGGTATACAGTGACACCTGCGCCTCAGTCTTTTTTCTCCTGCAAACAAACTCTCCTACCGTCTATCTTTACAGTATCACATTCACTACATCCTTCTCTTTCACAAAGTGCCTATACTTTTGCCCTTTTAGTACATAGATTTTCTTTTTTAATTAAAAAAAAAAGCGTACTTCGTGTGAGTTAGAATAAGTACAGTACATGTATCGTAAATAAAACGTTTTGTCTTTAGATATCGATTTTTGCGTACAATAATAATTTTGGTATTGTACTGTCGGTATCGCTCGTCTATAAAATAATTACGAAAGATCTAAATATCGTCGGGATTTGTAATGACTGATATCTAAACGAAGTCATCGCTTCAATTAACGTTGTGATTAATTTATTCGACGGGGATAATATTATAGAATTATTATATATTCGCATAGCAATTCGTTGGAATATTATTACGTGAGTTCGAGAATATTCGTTCAAAACCGGAATGAACATGAATTGTTGACGAATATATAATTTTGCCATCCTAATTAATTTATAATTTTGCACGAATGTGTTTATTGATCTTTTATCTATTTACGTTTATAAAAGATCTTACTCCGTGACTACGTATCTATTTGCAAATTGCAATATTGATCTGCTTTATTAGGTTTCAATTACATTATTGTCAATTCAAATGTTTTTTAAATCTTCGTGCAGTAAAAGATATGTTAATATATTACAAAAGCTTTTTTTATCAATATATAAAATCCGAAGTGTAAAAAAACACTTCTATTCTGTTTCGTGGATATTCCATCGATCGTTATCGCTATGAATGTGGATAGGAACATCGCGCATGTTAATTTAGATGCACCAACTAGTAAACGCATAATTCTATCATAGTTGCATGCATCCGAATTGCTATTAGCCTGCCATACAGTAGCTAACAATACCATCGTTACATAGTCAAGAGACAAAGTGATCGGGCAACGATACCTTGCCAATATATTAACAAACAATGCGGATTTCGGATAGTAAACGCTACACAGCGTTTACGTATTCTCAATCATTGACAAAAATGCATTGCATTTAAAATAATACCTATCATATGATAAAAGAATGTGATGTAATTAATTATTAATAAATGCGACATTCTTATAAAAATATCATTCAACCTTTTTGTAATTTAAAAACAGAAGAATTGCATATACTTCTCAGATATAGATTTTTAGGCTTGTTAATTAAGTAAGTACGTATAGCAAAATAAATCCTTTTTATTTTCATGTTAAACGAGAAATCCACTGAGATGTCCGTTCACACAGCCCTAGCAACGGCGATGGTGGTTATACGCAAAAATACGGAATTTCATCTAAATGTAAATGTGCATCGCCGCAAAGTATATTCGCGAAACGTGCATGAAGGGAAAACTCTCGAAAGAAAAATCCTTTTGCCGAATTCGAAAGGCGTGTCGAAAGTTTTCTCACTGAGATCCATCGATGTGGTTGCAATTGTCAATACATGTCCTGGAATACATGTCTCGCGTTGCGACACAGGATTTGTAAAAAAAAGCAATGCAAAAAAAGACATTTATTTCAATCTGCATGCGGTATCGACAAATGCACGGGTGCAGTTGCAGCTGGTTATCAAAAATGTGACAGACGTGGCTGACTGGACTGATGCACCGCGTGCGTAATACACGATGCCCTCCTAGTACTGCAATTTTGATTATTTGCCATTAACAAAAATAGAAAATTCAACTCTATAAGATAAATATTAAAAGAGAGAGATATATCATTTGCAGAATATATCGCAAATGTGTATCTATCGATTCTGTGTGAATTTAAGAGATATTATTTTCTCAGCATTTCAATATTCACCGTGGAAAAACATGTCAAATAGATATGAATTAAAAAAAGAAAACGAAATATCATGACACATCGATAAAGAAACAAACTATTTTTTTGTTCTGTAATTTCAGGTACACGCAATATACGTGATTTTTGGAACGAATTGTATAAAAACCGATCGATGACGAGTTGTGAACTCTATGTAGATGCAGTTTGTACACTTCGCGCGCTTTTCCGGAGCAGGTTCGACAGACCCGATATCGGCTTCTATTGATTTCAAAGTTCCTTTTTGCGCTCCAATGCGTTCCATCATATTTTATTTTCACATTCGATCTGTATTTTTATTTGCCGAGACGGTACGAAGCATTCCCAGTTTTTCCTACTCGAGGCCAACATTTCCCATCTCGGTAAAGCTGGCAATTTCAGAACTGTAGCACATTGCATCGAAATTGCCAATGGTGACCAAGCGGAAGCTTGTTGCAATTTTCCACAATCAGCACTATATGTATTTGAATTGCTACGATGGACTCCGTCTCGATTTATCGCAACGATAATGGTTTCAGTTATAATAGAATTTTTTAACGCGCAGAAACAAAACACAAGTGCTTCGTTTTTTTTTTATTCAATGGACCTTATTAGTGGAATTTTGATTGAAAAAATAAAAATTTATAAAGCTACAATTTCTTACAACGATCTCTGACGATACGTTTCTCGTGCTTTAATATAATAATATGATCGGCAGCTGTAATAAATTTGTTCGTTATTGGATTTCACGTTGCTATCGAAGATCCGACATAAAGTTCATTGCTGGGAACCGGTGATAAAATTATGCGAACCTTTCGCGGCTGCTTCTCCAGATTCGTATTTCTCTTTTGAGTAACTCGAGTGGCTGCGTTTATGGGTTGACATTTGACGACGAGGCGATTCTCTTTCGTCCCCAGGGCAATTCTACTCTCGTCACGTGACTGAAGCACGATCTAGAAAAAGGGCTCGACAAAGCCGATGGAGAAACCTCAAAAGAGATGGCATTAATTGTCCAAGAACAGAAATGCGTTCTTGTTGTGACAGAACGTTAATCGTTTGTGCAACCTTATTGTGACACGGCAATCGAAGCTGTGGGAACTACGAAGATTGCTTGGCTTCATTGAATTTATACGACGTAGAATAATGAAATTGATAAAGTAGGTTAACGCAAATGTAAATTCGTGATGTTTTCATACTATATTACAAAGACAATTATTAATAACTTGTATATATGATAAATTTAAGTTGAGTACTTAAAATTAATGGATATCTAGATATTAAACTGTAACTTCATGTTGCCTCGTTTTCACTTAATGAATTTCGACAAGATAAATGATAAGGATTTTAATTGAGCAAAGAACTGAGATGAGTATTTTAATTATCGACAAAAGTTTAGGAGTATCATAATAAAAAAATGCAATTAAGAAAATTTTTCTGAATTTTCGATATCTTCCAAAGTATTTAAGTATCAATTATAGTTATTTAAATATTATTTAAAGATCGTTTAACTAACAAACGTTAATTAAATAGAACAAGGTAAGAGATCGTAAAATATTTTTACATAATATTTATTTTTTATGAATTTTGAGATTTTTTTAAATACTCTGAAATTATTTTAAATATTTTATTATTTATAATAAATATATTTATATGCAAACAATAATAATAGAAAATATTTTAAAACACTATTTGTAATATATGTAGAAATTAATTAAGCATCGTATATGTTAAATAAATCATTGCTATTATAATAATTGTTATGTGATTTTTATCTCGTTATCGACTCAGGCAAACGTGAATATATTAGATTTTATCGCCAGTAACTAATCCACTCTGTAGTTTAAGTTGCTAAAGATTACACACATTAGATTTCTTGATTAGAGAGCAATAACATGCGATATATCATATTACCACCATATTGGACACAGAAACCGGGGTGATATTAAATTGAAATGATTAAATCATCAAATCTTCTTTTACTTAAAAATATATTTACAAGTTAAATGGCGTATATATAACGTTTGCAAAATTTGTGTTTTATATACAAATTATTTACAACATTAAATAATGGCTGTCGCACACAGTCAATATTCATATTTATATTCTAGCCAGTTGCGTCAATCCGTTGCTTATCGCGAGATCTGGCATCTGTCCGAAGTGCACAACGCTCTAATTCAGCTACTAAATAACAGTGAGAAAGAAAAGACCGTTTGTCGTCTGGCGGGGGAATGGATCGGGTGGGTTAAACTGCGACGTCAAAACGAATTAAGTCATCGAGAGAAGAGATCCCATCCCTCACGTAGACCGACACTTCCATTTAGAGCGTTCGGGTCGGCTCGAAGATCACGCAGATGGATCCCTCGCGATCGTTCTCGCTCTCGCATACGCTCGTACATATCTTCGAAGAATCCGATCGATCGTTCGTGAAAGGATACACTAGGCGATGGGTAAACCTTGAAGTACCGACAATACCTTGATTCCCGATGCCGATTGTGTCGAGGAACTGTTCACGAACCGACTATTGTTCATGATTGCCAGACGACGACAACGTTCCTTCCTCAAATAACTCTTGCCTCCACAAGAAGAGAGGACGGGCCAGAAGAGAGTGGAAAAGAGAGAGAGAGAAAGAAGGGGGGGGAGGGGGGCAGGAAAGACGCAGAGTTGGATTAAACGTAAGATGATCGGGCTAGATTAAAAGTAAGCCAGTAAAGATATAGAGGACGTCGCGTCGCTTCAAGTCTCCCATTGAAAGAGAAAGCTCGCAGCAAATTTCCTTCAATAAGAGATAGGATTCTTAATCATTATTGAGATCACTATCGCACTAGCTGTATTCCTAAGTCGAACTATTTGGGACGCGTAAAATTAAAGATTCCGAAGGAATTCTAAACTGTTTGCTTTTTTGTATTTTTTACTACTCTTACTTCTGTGTACAGTTTCTGAGCAGTAACGCAAAATTGCATGGCAACCGAGTCGAGTTTCTATTTGAATGAGAAAGCTTGCATTAATTATACCGTTTCAGATAGGCGTTGCTTAAAATGACTTGGGAAAGTGAAATAAGTTAAAACAGTAATAGAGAACGAAAGACAGTGAGAGAAAGACAGACATCTGAATGTCGTAAGAAAGTTTTACATTCAGGTCTTCATTCTGATATTCTGAAGGTTTATATTATTTACAGTGAAAAATGTGCACGTTTAAAATATGAACTTTCAGTGCTAAACACGTATATGTATAAAATCGAAAGATGGCCTACTTTTTTCTTTTGCACATGTGAACATAATACGTTACAAAATAATAAAGTGTAAACATGATTAATAAAAAAAAATAATCACATTGATACAAATTTATTCAAATGAATTAAGAATTAATATTAAATATTTATTTATTTGTTACTAAGGTATACGTTTCATTTAAGGCTCTTCTTTCATTTCAATTGCCTATGAAGGATAATAAATTAGTGCACCTAGGGACCATATTGAAAAAGGAACAAGTATTTCGAACCGAGATTATAACTCAAACGCTTTACACGCAACCCCTTGTTTTCGCGACGAGTCTCTCCTTCGTCTGGTTTCATCCATTCGAAATCATTCAAGCATACATCGAAAGACGATTTGCTCTCGACACCACGCCTACCGTAAAGAGCATCTCGTGCATACGGTAGCTGGGGCGACCCGGAAAACCGGATCCCTGTCGGACCTCCGCATAGGGTTTGGCTTAAGACCGCAACATTTCCCCTCCATTGTCGCGTTTTAAGCGTGACGGAATTGTGATCTCGCTCGCCATCGTCTGGCCATGACGTCACAGTGGTCAACTCGTTGTTGAATCGCATTAGTGCATTAAAGTCGCCATGTTGGCTCATTTCTAGCGTAGAAGAGTAAACACGAATACGTAAATAGAGCGAAAATTCGGCGACCTGAACTAATAGAGAGAGAAAATGTTCAGAGAAGAGCATACAAACGAGTGACAATGCACGAAAAGAACGATTTTGTGGAAATATATAAAAATTTGGCTACATAAACCTAAAAATAATTGTGTTAAAACTAAAATAATTACATATGTAAGAGGTTTAAGTTACTAACATTTTTTGCAGCATTACTTATTTTAAGTTTTTTACATAATTATTTTAATGGACTAACACGATTATTTTTAGATTTGTATCTACATTTTTAAATACTTCAGTAAAATTGTTCTCTACGAATATTATGTTCGCACACATTGTTGTACTTAATTTTATACAACTTACTATTTACACGATGCATATTTTATCGGTATACAAAATTTTATGAAAAAGTATACCTCAGATATAAACAGGAAAAACCAATTAAAGAATAATAGAGAGAGAGAGAGAGAGAGAGAGAGAGAGAAAGATTTCATTTCCGTGTTTAATTACTGTAGAGATAAAACCAGCCGACGATAATGAATTTAGAGTCTGTAAGTTACTAACAAATACAACGGAGACAGACGATAAAACGTATGCTGAGATCATCGAGCTATCTGAATTTACATGAACCAGACAGTAGCATCGATCCGTGATGCCGTTTTTAGCTTCTAGTCGTCAGTCCGCAGCATCCCTCTTGCGGTGACGACGACCTCGTGTTGCACGTTCCGTGTTCTATTCAATCTCATACGCGACTTGGATTTCAGATTACGGTTTTAGAAATGATCGACTCTAATTAATCCTTTCAGTAGTAAAGGCCAGTAAATGTCGGCAAATGCATCTATAGTCCTCTTAATTATATCTATTACAATTTTTTATTAGGAAATAGTTCATTAGACATGATTGTATGATATATAAGATATATTTGTTAACAATTATAAAGAAAAAAGTATTATCAATTTCAGTTCTCGATTTGATAAATACAGAGTGTGTAAAAAATCATTCAACATTTATTTATATATAATATACATCATACTGAGTAAAAAAGTTTTAGTAAACATAGGTCGAAAGTTCAATTTCTCAGATATAAATAATTTTGTATATTAATATCATAATTGATTTATTGACTCTTCTACTAATTGCATATGAAAAAAGAAAAATTGAGATAAGTACGAGTAACACCGATAGTCTATTTGGAAGAACGGATCCAATGAGATGATCTCCCTAATGCCTATCCAATCGTAATGGTCATCCAATGGCAATGTGCTTCCTAGTGAAATTTTTCATTATATAGCGTATATGAAAATTGAATCAGAACATTTAGAATTGTAAATCTTCACGTCGTATACGATACGTAGACGCCAATAAGTCAGTTATGATACTAACATACAAAATTATTTACATATCTTAAAAACGGTTAAATTTTCGTCCAATGTTCACTAAAGCTTTTTACTTAGTATGGTGTGTATTATCTATTATGTAAATGCTGAATGGTTTTTTAAATATCCTATATGTGTGTGTGTTTTTTAAATATCCTATATATGTGTGTGTGTGTGTGTGTGAAATTGATATTGTTACAAAATTAAATATAAGGATTGTTGAATTTCTATTTTTGTTTAAATTTTCAATTATCTTTTCTCAAATATCATTAAATAAACAAGAAATAAAAAAATGAGGTAGAGAACGAGAGGGTGAAACGACTGCTGCGAAATCTGCCTTTATTGATTCCGTTTTTCCTGAGATGGCTATCATTGAACATTAGATCTTTTTCTTTGGTTATGATGAGAAGAAAAAGGGAGGTAAATACAAAAGAGAAAAATGTGAGGAAGATATATATAATATTGCTAGGCCAAGAAGACTTCTGATATTTCATCTTAATGGAAATAATCATAATTAAATTTTAAATATTTCGAAGGTGGCTCAAAAATATAAAATATAAATAATAGAGAACATACACAACCATAGAAGTTAAAACGAGAGTCATATATTTAAAATTATCATATAAAAACATAGATGTTTCAGTCAGATTTGACCATCATCAGTACATCAAGATGACAAATAGAAAAAATACATAAAATTAAAACAATGATCGCTAGTCAATAAGATGGTAAAAGAATTTTCCAATCGCTTATGGTACGAGTAAAATAAAGTCCAGAAAATGAAATTATATGTATTTTTTCTATTTTTTCTATTTGTCATCTTGATGATGGTCAAAATGATGACCGACCTTGACCGAAACGTCTACGGTTTTTTTTTTAGGTGATAATTTTAGATGTATGACTTTCGTTTTAACATCTATTGTGGCTATGCTCCCTATTATTTATATAAATCCCTATTATATACATAAATCATAATTTCTCACACGTGGCAATAATTTTCAACTCATTGTCGTTGTAGATCCTTCGATGGAACCTGACACATTGGTGAACACGTTAAGTGTTTTTTTTATTAGATGAAGCAGTAACGGTATTCTTTCTAATCACGAATTCAGATAAAAATCTTTTCCTACATGTATTCGGAATGTAAAATCAGATTGCGACACAATTTTTACGACACAGATATTTTATATGAAAAGAAGATTTATTTATTATTATCTTAGAGTTTTTTTTTCATTTTTTTGAGCTTATACTTTCATTGTAGCAATCAATTTGATCATTCTATATAATTATTTTGATAATCTAACAAAATTATTTTCAGATCTGTCTCTAACTAAAAGTTTGTACACATTTTAATGAAAACTTCTTTCCATGTACGTATACATTATATATATTATATATATATATATATATATATACGCGCGCGTGTGTGTG